>APFE031541829.1:0-20469 GCA_000404065.3 Pinus taeda | reverse complement strand
CGGGGAAAGTGGTTTTGGGTTCGTACACCCGACGCGTGTCAGCTGGTTAGGTTGTTCGGAGGCCCTCTGACAAAAACCCCTTTTTACCACACCCATTGCGATATGCCTCCACGTGGCTCGTGGTTTTGCTGGGTGGTATTGAGGTGCATTAAATATTTTGCCCGCGCGCGCTGTTGAAATTACAAATTCAACAAAAATCACATATCTTCCTAAACACATACGTTATCTTTCAACATGGCTGTCATATCCCGTCCTTGCTTTTTAGCAACTTCAACAGCGAATTCATTCGCTGTCTTGAAGAAAAAGTGGACTGCAACTTTTATGTGTTCTGGAAGGTCATCCATCAACGAAAGATCCCATCTGAAAATGGCATAAGAAGTAATGAGAACAAATCTTACAATTATATAAGAAGTGCATGATATATAAGATTGGGCCATGGTGAGAAACTGGGAATAAATCAGCTGCAATTTGTGCAGGTCTGTATAAATTGAATTCACCGTCTCACTCCCTCTGTGATGGTTTTTAGTTCTTCCAACGTTCCATGAATATCATAGAGGTCATCTAGAACAGTTGCGACAATTATCAATTTAGCGAAGGCTATTCTACTTTCAGAAAACTCGGGCTCGAAAGTGCATGTATTGGCCCAAAAGTAATATTCTACGTGACGCCTCCTATAGAATTTCACCTGCGCAACTTCTGAGTCTCTCCACCACCTGTGTAGAACATAATAGTATTGCAGAATGTCAGGTCAGAATCCCCAAAATTCATGATCAGAATCTCTCTTTCCGCATAACATTAGCGAGCTGTATTTTCGGAGAGACGTACGGTGACTGAAATCTCGAAACGAAAATATTGGAAGGAAAAGATGTACACATTAAAACAAAAATTAAATAGAAGAGTAAGTAGGGGAGCACGCTCTATGAGATGAGAAATAGATGTATTGATTACTACCTAGTAATAAACTGTATTTCCTTCTGATGTATGCTTTGCAAAATATTGAAGTCTAATTTGGCTAACCCCAAGAATTTTTGGTTGATATTCGACCTTGAAACAAATAGGCAAAGGAATTTAGTATGCAATAACAATGGCTAAAATTTGCAGATAAAATCAATTGTATTTAATTGACATGGTACCGAGGTCGGTACTTGAGCCAAACATGGTTTTGCGCGTATATTTCTATAAAACTACGAGCCTCCCATCTGGGCGTACTGCAGTACCATGGAAACTCCAACGCGTACTTGACCTAAACAACAGTGATCATGTCAAATCCTCTATAAACAATGGACACCATCCTTTTTCAATTTCAGGTACCCTAAAACTGTGTTTGCTGTTTACCTCTTCCAGAAGGCTTTGATCTACGTCGGTGACTTCCCCCCGTCCAGCCAAAACTTGATTTAGATATTCTCGTGTGAATGCCTTCGCCTCTTCCATCACTTTTTCTCCGGGAAATGAAATTTCTGAAGCTCGAAGTAACGACAGCATGCTTCTCACTTCCTTATCTCCACTGTAATTGCCGAAAAACTTCCCGTTTCCATCCTTGAAATTCTCCAACACACCTGCTTGGTAGCTTAGTAATATAAGTACCGAATTAAATCAAGGAAAAATTTCAGGAAATAAACAAGATTAATGCTTCTTGATGGTTCTCTATTTGTAAAAGAATTGAACTAATGTCAGAAAACTTATCGGAATTTCAAAGATGCTTTCCACATTTACTGAATAATAACAAAACACCTAAAATCATTAACGGCAACCCACTTTGTACGGTTACACTGATATATTCAAACATCAATCCAATAAAAAAGCAACTGCATCTGTGATCTTGAAAATTTCCAGACAAACAAAACTATTTAATGGATGTCATCCATTAACAAATTCCCTACAACAATAATTACATCTGAACAAAGTTAACCATTTGAACTATTTCACTTGTTACTTTCCGACCACATTAAAAGGGTATATTCTACCTTAACATGCAAAGTAAAATCAATAACGTTTATACCACCTGCTGATACGTTATAACGATGCAGTCGGAGAGCCCGAAAACCTAAAGCTGTAGTGTTCAGATCTTTGCTGAGAAAATCTCTTGATCACACCGCGATACCCTTTTCGTTCCAATATCTACTCAGCTCAAACAGTCAGCTTTAAACGAACGAATAGAAGACAACCCCAAAGTATCGATGTGCAGATATATGTAATCGCTAAACTAAATTTCTTCACGTCTTTGGAAACGACTTACCTGTAAACGTAATCTAGAGCCGCCGTTTTCATTACAGGTTGAAAGTGTCGATCAATTCCAAGGCATTCCAATGTATCTACTATCTGCAGACGTTTGATTAAATCGTAATTGTTATCTTCCATTTCGCTCAAAAGCATATGCTTGATCTCCTCAATAAGCTTTCCAGCGCGTTCATAATATCCAGGTGCCTGATTCCAGTACAATGGAATTAAAATATATAGATCACAAAGATGGAGATATCATGGCACTGATAGCTAACAAGCCCCCAAAAATATCTAAAAGAAAGAGCTACAAATATGTGACTAAAAGCAAAGGAAAGAGCGGATGACAAATCTACAAATCGGCCCCATGAGAGAGAGATTGAAAGTATACCCCATAGGGCGAGTGCGAGTTCAGAGAAAGTATGAAGTCATCGTGCCACACGTTTCCGTGGTAATTGGCAGTGCCTCGACGGATGGAAGACTCATCGCTGAATTTGGTGGAAACAGAGCAAGAAATCTCAGCCATAACACTACACTTTTGCTATGCGATTTTATTTGATGAATGGACAATAGCTGCTCGCTTCTATATATATATAGACTTGTGGGTATGAAGTCAAAATGCATTAAGGGAGGAAAAGATCGCCGCGGGAGGAGAAGATTCGGATCCTTTCCGTGCAAAATGGTCAGAATTTTTATTATTTCCAATAAAAAACGCCGTTGAAGATTTGAGGAATCAGGGAAACGTAGAATCTTATATTACACGTGGACACAGTGCGAAGAAAAGCATTATTTTCCAGCAAAAAGGTGTATTCACTAATATTTTTTTAAATGCTACCTTCACCCATATAAATTACACTATATAATTTTTAAGACCAAATATATATTTTTTACTTGTTTTCAGTGTGTTTCGTGTGTTGCTTACTTTAGTGTGTTGCTTAGAGTATATTCCTATTATTTAGTATATTCCTATTAGGAATTTAGTATATTCCTATTAGGAGTTCTTTGGATTTACATGCTTTTTATAATGGTGTATAGTTGACATATTTTTCCGCAATGATTATGGTTTAAAATGGTATATATATGTATATTAATATTATATATTATATATCTTTTTTTATTTTTTTTTTAATAAACCTTAAAAAATAATTTTTTATCTAATAACAAGGATTTAATAATAACTTTTTATAATTAATAATGGAGAATTTGATTTTTTACATGGTTAATTATTGCCTCAATAGGATCATCATTCCACGAAAAGATGTTGTAATTCCTCCTATGTTATTGCGCGAAGAGGCCCTCTATAACCCAATATGTGAGGGAGTCCCATTGTATGTATATGAGGAAAATGATGTTATCACCTAACTTAAAGTTACATCAAAAATATTAAAAATATATGAAGGAGATATTCTCACTTATGCAAGAAAATCATATTTACGATAACCATAAACAACTATAAACAATATGTTATATTGTACAAAACATTGTCATGATGGTAAGCGGTAACTCCCAACAATTTTCCCAAAGCTTATCAAACTTTACAATTTATAACATTGTGGGAGTTGCCTGGTTACTAAACAAACCGTACACCAAAATTGTGCATCTTGCCGCAATATTAATGCGACCTCTGAGATATCTATTAGTGCGACATCGTGCCCCACCTTTCCGCAATTTTCCAAAACGTATAACTTGCCCATGATGCTGCTTGAACGTGTAGTCTTCTGATACCCATAAAATCATGGTTAAGATTATATGTTTCTTTGATAAAATGTTAAAGCTTTAGATTAAAAAAAATTAAAATATAAATATGTTTATAAATTTTAAATAGAAAAATCTATATATTCAATTTAATATTAATTTAACCTTAACTTTAAATTAATTATTTGATAACAAAAACCATATACCATAACTCTCTCTTTAAAATTGTAAGCTTATCTTTATAATAAATACTTTTTTAGAAAATTTACGATTTATTTATTTTCTATTTATAACTTCTATTTATATGGTTAAATTGTTACATGTTAATGTCTATATTTAATTACAAATCTTTTCAAATACTTATTAATAAAATAAAATAATATTTATATATAATTGATATTAACTTATATATATATATATATTTATATATAACCTTGGATATATTTTTTTTTTTTAATTTTAACCAAATATATATATATATATATATATATTTATATATATATTATATATATATGTGATTTTTATTATTAGTGTTGAAAATGTTACATGTTAATTCCAAAATGAAAATGAATAAATTATAAATTTCACTAAATAATATCTACATCGTGTAGCATGTAACATTAGTTGAGACACAAAACCATAAGTTAGCAATAAGATATTTTAACCTAAAACCTACTAACTTGCGATGGGCATGCCATGTAAATTTCCATAAATATTTAGATAAAATCAATTTTATTTTAAATATTTTGCTTAAAAAAAAAAACAAATTCATTATCAACATTTTAGCATTAATATTTTCAACTTAACATTTAAAAATTTGATTCCTATCGTATCAACATTTAAATATCCACTACACTAGAAAGATTACATTTAACAATTTCAATATTTGATGACTTTTTCAGATTACGAAATATTTAATGAAATTAAAATTTGTATAATTATAATAAAAAAATTTATTTGAATTAGAATTTTATAAATTAAAATTTGATAGTTTTCATGTGGTATTTTCTGATTGTATGTATTTGTTTATATTATTGATATATAAATGGGATAATAAAATTATTTATTTTTTATTTATTTTTTGATTCCTATCGTATCAAATTTAAATATCCACTGCATAGGAAGATTAATTTAACAATTTCAATATTGATACTTTTTCAGATACGAATATTTAGTGAAATTAATTGATATAATTAATAATAAAATTATTAATTAGAATTTAGAATTTATATAAATAAAATTTGATATTTTTCATGTGGTATTTTATTGTAATGTTTTGTTTATATATATTGATATATAAATGTGATAAATAAATTATATTATTTTATTTATTTTTGTTTTGATTGTTTTAAATATTTAGTTAATGAAAATTAATAAAAATAATGAAATATCTCAGTTGCGGGTGATTGACATGATACAGGGTACGATGGAGGCGCGTCGATTAGGCAGGTGGCAGCCCAATTGCGCTAGTTGTTATGGCTATGGGACAACGAGTTGGTCTCGCACACTTCCATTAAATGCGGCATTTACGATACCCTTCAGGCTCCTGGTTCATAGCGCGATGGCTCTCAGGCTGTTCGTCACTCCCGTGGTTCCGCTGCAGGCCTTCAACTCCATAAAGGTCGCTGCTCTGGGCGACTCTATGAGCCTTTCTGTTAGCCTGTCTCTGCTAGCTTGTCTTTTCAACTTCTGCTCGGCTCCAGCTCCAGGGGCTCACAGCTTCATCTGGGCTCTGTTTCCGCCTCTCTCTGAGAATCCGTTCTTTAGTCACCTCCCTCTGTGCATTTGCCACTCTGTGTATTCGCCCCTCTGTGCATTCACCCCTCTTATTCGCCCCTCTGTGCAGTCGCCCCTCTTTGTCGCTTCCCGGTGTTTCACTATGCCGTGCGAAAGACTCAAAATGGTGAGTAGGCGAGGCGGCTCCCGCAGGCGTGCCACCCATCAGCACTCCTCCACCACCTCGGACCCATCCTCAAACGCGCTGGAGTTTGGTCGCTCTAATTATCCGGCTACCATAAGTGGTAGGGGCATAGGAAGAGGGCGCACTAGGAATGAAGTCTGTGAGCATAATGCACATCCCACTGCTCGTTTCCGCATTCTGTGCTCCCTGGAAAACTCCTCCTTCATAGTTTCGGTAACGATTGAAAAATGTGAGAATGCCAAGGGTTCAGGAGCGGCTTATCTTGGGGTTCCTGTAGAGCAGAGGATGGCCAATCCAAATGTCAACCAGGGCCAAGTCACAAGAGGCCTGTCCGCTGTGAATTCTGAAGCCAATGCAGGTCCGAGCGTGCCGGCAAGAGAAGAGGTCCATCCGTCAGACTCAAATGACTCAGATCACTTTGGGTGCAAGATCGTTGAGGAACATCCATCTACCTCAGTCGACGAATGAACCAGCCCATGCCTACGTTTTTGTTCTGCAACCGAAGAAGGAGTTCGTCTCCCTTTTGATTTATTGTGTTAGTGCCTGTTTCAGGTCTTTGTCCACTCCACATGTTGGAGTCTGTTACTATTCTGTTTATGTTGGAGTCTGTAATTGTTTTGTTTATGTTGGAGTCTGCAATGTTTAACTTAGTAATGGATCGCTGCATGGTTAGTTTTGAAGTTTTTTTGGAATGGTTAATGTCCCTGAAAGTTAAAAACTCTGATGTAAGTCTTTCGCTGGCTCCATAGTCAGGATAACAAGAATTACTCTGCCAAATGCCAACTTCATGGTAAGAATCTTCGAGGCTGCTGCCTCGTTGTAACACTTTTTGTATAATAATAGGAGTAGACCAATTGAGAAAAAAAAATAAAAATAATGAAATATAAAATAAAAGTAATTTATATACATGTGAAATTTATATTAAGCATTTTTAACTATTTTGTATGTGTCTTCCTATCTTTTTTATTTAGCATTATATAGTATAGTTGACATTGAAATAATTTGTTTATAATTTTTTTTGTATTTATATATTAATGCTTTTGTATTTATATTTGATGTAGGAAATATATTTCCAAGGGAGTCTTTATATATAATTAGTTTTCCTATAAAATAAAATAAAATATTACATGTTTATTTATCTCTATATGGATTGTTTTTGCTATTAATATTTACTAGAAATTTCCGCTAAAAGTACAAAGATACATTGAAGTAATTGAACATGCCTATGATGTTACTGCGAAAATATCACAAAAACTAAAGATAACATCTTAAAGGCTGGAGGAAATGTGTTCAAGCTTGCAACAATGTCTGTTATATAAAATAAACTTGCAACAATTTAAATATTTTATGTTATATAAATAAATTGGGTAGGTTATCATCTAGCTATAAATTGGTTGAAAAAAATCAAAATTAAGTCCATTTAATTTTTCAATTAAGAAATTTGTATCATTCTACCTAAAATATCCCTTAAACACCTAAATGAAACATTTAAAAATACATAATTTAATGTAAATCACATCATATTTATTAATATTCTAGTATAAAAAATAATGTAAAAGGCCATGCCGAAAATGGTTTGTTTAAATTTAATTTAATTTAAGGCATGTTTTCCCCACACCATCATAGGTATCATGGATTTTGAATATGAAGCTCCATAACCACATCCTAAAAATGAATATATTTAGCTTTTATTTATGATATATAAATAAATATTCTACATGGAATACAAAATCAACCTATGTAAAACCCTTGTATCTTTCTTAGTTCCAAGATGAAGATAATTCATTATATTTTCATGAAGTAAGAACTATTTTCTTGTAAAAAAATTATGACTTTATTAATTGATCTGTTGCATGAGCATGCCTATTTATATTTTATTTTCAATATCATATTATAGTGATTCATCTGTATTTATTATTCTTAGTAATTTAAATATGTAATATAATTGTAAAATGTAATGTTATCAAGTTTTTATTAATATAAAGATTTAAGTGTGATTTTTTTTTAAATAAAGATAATTAAAAGTGACTTCCATTAATTACAATTATCTTATAAATAAATTAAAAAGTAATTATATTTAAAAAATAAAATAACTATAATATAATTTTTTAAATTGAATATTTATCTTAAATGAAAGGAAGTTATTTAATTGAGGTGATAATATATATATTTTTAGTATGCTTTACTCTTTTGTTTTTTTTTGCTAAGGCAAGAGTGGATCCTTCTATTAAATTAAAAAAAAAAAATAGCGTACAAAAGGCTTTAACCCACAACTAGCCTTTAGATCCTAAGCTAAATATCTAGTGGCTCAGAGACATTTCGGGTGGCTAACAAGCACACCATTTAACAAGCCAAATGGACCCGATGGACTCAGTAGATCATAATTGATAATTTCATTGGGTCTATTTTTCACATAACCATCATTTAATTTCTCCTCCCGAAATCTGTCATATGCGCACGATTCCAGATGGTTCATGCTAACAGCTCGAGCTTTAACCTCCATTTCGGACTCACCAACTAGCACGATGAATCTTGGCCGTAAGTTGACCACTATTAATCCAATGCTTACAAATCATATCGCGTGGCCATAACCTACCGATGATTACTGCACAATGAGGGTGGTATTTCCTCCCCACTCTAAGCCACATGTTGCGTGATGAAAGGAATCACTGCGAAATGAAAAAAACTACATCCAGCGTGAAGGTGGTGCGATATATCAGAAACCACTTCAAGGGTGGTAAAGCTACCACAGACAAAAAAACAAGGTTTTGCAGCTCCTGGGAAAGACTGGATTCCGATGCCTGGGCCAAAGAAGGAAGAAGATGCCTTCTTCCAACCAACTCCCTGAAGCTTCTAGTCCATATTGCCAATCATAGCCCTGTTGTTGCCAATCATAGCCCTGCATTCCAAAAGCTCTTTTACTTGTGTCATAATTCTGCATAAAAGTCAATCGGATCCTGTCTTTGTGGCTCTGTTTCAGAATATCTTATTGTCCTCTTCCGACTGACTCCAACACTTCTCCCTTAATATGTTCTGAGACATCTCTCTCCATATCAATTTGACCCTATTTTTAGTGCATACCACTCCTTGATTAGCCAGAATGTCTGCCAATTTATTAGTCGTCCTTCACACATGAGTGAAACTCACTGTGCGTAAGTTTAGGAGGTGAATTTGTATCCTTTGAAAGACCTAGATCAGCCTCCAATGACTTGAGACTTTTTCCAGCTCTGTTCCACAACATATTCTTTTAACCAAGTTAATGATCAACTCAAAATCGGCCTCAATAATAATATTCTGGAGATTATCCTGCTTCAGGAAATCTAAACACTCTTCAAGAGCCTTTAATTCAGCCATATTGTTTGTACCTCTTCCCAAATGGCAATTGAAAATAAAGAGAATACAACCATTATCATCTCGTAGCACTCCTCCAAAACCAACAAGACCTGGGTTGTCTTTCGAGGTCCCATCAATGTTGAATTTCAGGAAACCCTGAGGGGGAGGATGCCAATAATTTGGCTTATTTGTTGGACTCATAACCTTCCTAACCATCCCCTGTGGAATAAGCCACTGCATACCCAACTGACGTAGAATCTGGCTCTCTTTTTCAAAAGGTGGATTTTTTGGGGAGTTTTGCACAATAGTGCCAATCATCTCCTTGAGTTGTCTTAAGATCTGCTCAAAAATGTGATGGGTGGTGCTATGAACATTTTTGAAGATTCTGTTGTTCCTTTCTTTCTAAACATTCCAAATTATGAAGCCTAGAACTAAAACCCAAGCCATGCAGAGAAACTCATACTCAGAGAAGTTTCGTCTCCAGTTATTTAGGGTATTGATAATGCTTGCTTTGTCCCTATCCGTCTGTTAGAAAATTGTGGCAAAGGTGTCCCACAACCGAGAGGTAAAGATGAAGTCATTGAGAAGGTGCTCCATTGTCTCCTCTTGTTCTTCACAAAGCTGGCATCAAGAAGGTCCCAGAACACCCCTCTTCCTAATATTATCCCAAGTCAGGATTTTTTTTTGATGTACCAACCACATGAAGAGTTTGATTTTCATCCAACTTTGATGCCTCTAGAGGTTCTGCCAAACTTTGTCCAGTACATTGGAATCCAGCTCAAGCAATATATTTTTGGCTTCCTTAATATTGAAGGTACCTTCTTTATTGTTTCCCCATCTAAGTTGGTCATGCCTCTCTGAAACAAGAATGTTCCTTTGTTCCAAAATACTCCGTAGTGCATCTGCTTTTTCTTTCAAGAGGTTGTTATCCCCAAATTCTATATTCTTCCAGGTTCTCCATTTGTCTTGTATACTGGTTTGTTTCCAAAAATCTCTAACCTTGAAAAGCCCTTTGGTATCTATTTCTTTCTTAAGGTCAAGAAAGTCCTCTCTTAATAGTGTAGGTTCTTGTTGCCATTTGTCCTCCCAAAACAGAGCTAGGTCTCCTTCTCTGATCTCCCAAAAGTTGTTTTTCTGCATTAAGCCTCTATTCTCCCATGCTTTATTCCAAATGTGAGACCCTTTTATGATACCCATCATCCTTATGTGATCATTATCTTGCCAAGTGCTGGCATATTTTTCTTAATTAAAAGGATAAACAATACATAACTATCTTGGAGATAAATCTCAACCATTGATTTGTCTATACTACTCTGAAACTTCTAGAATGTTTCATGGAGGTTAAATCCTTACCATCCACCTAATAATTATTGATAAGAATTCATAACTTTTTAATATGGAGCTCCAAACGACACACATAAAAAACAAATGGGTGCCTTGATTTATAATATTAAACCCAAGAAATATCCAACTATTCGATTTATGCATTTGGAGTTGATTTCTTCTTATGTTTTTTGTTTTTGTTTCAGTTTTGGTTAGTCATGTGTATAATTGTATGTTAATTGGTGTTCAAATATTTTTTTATTTAGCTCATATATGCAAATAGATATATGTCTTCTTATTTTTGCATAAGCATGTATACACATGCACTTATTTTTTTATGTAAACTTAGGCCATGAAATCATCTTCGTTTTGGTTGGGAATGTGTATAATTGTATGTTGATTGGTGGTAAAATATTTGTTGTTTAGCTCATATATGCAAACGGATATATGTATTCTTCTTTTTGCATAAGAATATATACACATGCACTTATTTTTGTATGTAAACTTATGCCATGATATGATCAATGATGTAGTGAAATGAGTGATTCCAATTATAATAATTTCCTCCATGATAATGAGCATATTAGGTACTTTTCTAGATTAATTTCATTCAATCAGATCAAAAGTACAGTAAATTCAGAGAAACAATAATACACAGATACGTAAATAAATCTTCAAAATGAGCCTTTATTATGCTTAGATATCAATCATAGACTCTTCCAACCCTACACACACAGCTACAGGGGCTCAGACACTTAGCTACGTACTTACCAAGGTCTTCACGCACATAGCTACAGGAGCCTTCCCCTTCACCTAAGTACAAAAAACAAACCCAAATCTTAGATTTCTATCACTTACTTAGGTCACAGATTGATATCTCTATGACTCTTCTATGACTCCTTTTCATATCCTTCTTCATTACAATACCATGGTCCACGAACCATGGGTGGGTCACAAAACAATTAGACTCTTAACAAACTAAGGGGCTTTGACCTTCCTAAACTGCTTTGACTCCTATCAACCTGCGCTACTCATGCTCGTCTCCTCAAAATGTGGAGACTTTACAATCTTCACAAAAGCTTAGAAAATTTGACCTGATGGGACCCCATCCCAACATGAAAGATAGAGGCTTCAGGTCTTCAGGGTGCACTCATGTCCTCAAGAGGCCCAAGGGGGTGCATGGAATAGGTCTAAAGGATGAAGGGTGAAGATTCGTATGTTCATAGTGTACTCATGTGCTCAAAGGGTTATGAGGTCACATGGTACCTTGTGGAAGGCTAAAGGGTTTAGTTTTAGGCCTTTGGGGTGCACTCATGTGCTCATGGGGGTACACTTCTTCAAGTCGAAGGAATGCACTCAAAGGAAGACTTAGTTTCTTGAAGGATGAAATTCAAAACAAAGAAGGGGAAAGGGCTTAAGAAGTGCACTTCGCACTCTTGGAGGGGGAATAGTGCACTTTCGAACAACGAAGTATTCCCAATCAAGGCTTCAAAGTGTGCTCATGCACTCTTTGCCTTGATGGGTTTTCCTTTCAACCAAAATTTTTCTAACTCTAGTATATAGGGTGATGGGTTAACATGATGATTTTAGATACCAAACTACATGTGACACATATCAAGTATTTGATAAAGCTTAGAAAACCTTGAATAATGATAAGTATACAACAAAATGCCACTTTTCATGCATTCCCCAAGTACAATAGCTAAAGTGTGCGCGATTGCAACTAAAAGTGTCATTTTAAAACAATAAATATGTCATGACCAAGAAAGCCACTAAAGATGTTCTAATCAATGTGATGACACTTGAGAAAATTCTAGAACACTTGAAACATATAGAATAACATGAGATGACACTTGGCGATTGAGGCAACACTAGATATGATAGTAAATAGTAGGCTCCAAAGTTTGAATGTAGTGAAATTTTTTGAGGGTGTTCCAACAATGAAAACACAAGGACTTATACCCTAATTTTTTATCAAGCCTTCATTCTCTACCGGAGTATGCATACACCCACTATTATTATACCACTCATGGTGGATGGGTAATGGGAAATTGATACACATTAACTACCAAGATTAAGATTTGTCTCCTTCTTTCTACTACCTGTAACATTGTTGCTTTTCGTTTGATCACTTGCTCCCTTAATAATGGGGTGTTGATCCACATTTATGAATGAATGAATTGTAATACAAATTTAAACAAAAATATGGATATATAGTCAAACATGACTTCAATTAATAAATAAATTTTTTGAAAATTGTTAGCATACACAAAACAAACAAACTAGCATGGACGATGGCATGTTATCTCTAAGAAGAGATGTGATAGCTACATGCCTTTTCAACTAAGTTATAATGAGGCTTTGAGGCCTTTTTACAATGAAGAAACAATGAGAAACCCTAAGCATATGAAAACCTAACCCTAGGAGATGAAACGACAAAATTTTGTGGGCCTCGATGGGGTTAGTTGGAAAGTTAACTACCTGGGGTCGTAGCTTTGGCATATGATATCCATTTGGTGTGCATCACACCTAATTAGATAAATCTGTCTGAGGAAAATAATTCAACCACAAAGGGTGGCTAGGGACTCATTTTTCCACATTTCCCCAAAAAACATTGTTTAGGCCCTCAAAGAAACTTTGGAAGTTCAGGACCTGAAAAACTACTAAAATAGAAAGTATCTAGAAAATGGGAAACTAAAAGTAAATAGCATTGGAGATCCAAATGGAATAGGTAGGTGGCCACCAATATCCACTTGGATCAGTGGTAGACCATCATTTTATGGTGCGACACTTTAACAAAGAAATCTATGTCAGATGCTTCACCGCTTGTCGCTCACCCTCCTAAGATCTTATTTTATTATTTGGCACTGAACTAGTGGGGAGAGGCCCATGCTAGAACCATGAAAAAATGTAACCTTGACTGATCTTCAATAGATATTTCTTCCTATTCCTTGGGAGTTATATCAAGTTCCAAATACCATTGGAAAGGCCTTAGAGAGGGATATTCACATAGGCACTTTTCGTACACTTTTTAGTAAATTGCATATATACAAATTCCTTCAAAGATAGGCTACACACCAATCATAAAGGCATCATAGAGTTAGCACATTGTTAATAGAATCAACCAAGATAAAAATAACAACATAAACTTCTTACATGAAAACATCAACAAGGCCATCACACTCCTCTGAATCTTGACATCACTTTAGATCAATGACAAGACTTGACATCAATGAAAATAGCTACCAAATGATTCTCAACACATAAAAGGGAAATAGAAGCCCCAACACTAAGAGGCGAGGAGTTTTTGAGTCTTACACTAACCCTTAAACTATTTTTTGGTCTTGATATGGCCTATTATTTTGACCAATTTTTTTTTGGAGGAAAAACCATTTGGATTTTTTAAGTCAAGAAAAATATTTGGACAAAACTCTATTTCCACAATATGTTTTAAGTGCGGTAAAAGATATATGTGAAAAAGAAACCAAATTTAAGCATTTGTTTTTGTGGGATAAGTATTAAATTATAATCGTTGTAAAAGAAGGGGTTTTTGATATTATGGTGGAATTAAGGACAATATATTTTCTTCGTATGTATAATTATCATACTTGGAAAATGAAAATGAAATAGCTATTACAATACAAGGGATTGTGGAAAATGTTAAGGGAAAACCAACCATTTTTACAATAAAAGTTGAAATGTTTTCGTTTAGGGATAGAAAAGATTAGGACATGAAGTTGATTGGGCTGCACATTTCAGAAAACCTATTATATAATCTTGAAGAATATACTACTCCAAAACAAGTATGGGATAACTTGGCCTTTGTACTTGGAAGTATCAATGAATTCCATTCTTAGAATTGGAAACTAGATTACCAATACTAATACCTAATGAGCATGCTTTTGTTGAGAAGTATCTTGCTCCGATTCCATTCATTGATGTCCCAATTAAAAGCATGTGGTCATGAGAAAAAATATATGTGATTTTTTTATCTTGCCAAAACTAAAACAATGTAAACTTTGAAACGGGAACTATAAACTCAAAATGGGATCTCTGGCCAAAAAACCCCAAAAAAACATGAAAAACAATGCTAAAACTGAAAAGTGTGTATACTAGAACGATGGCTATTTTTTTTAGTGTCAATTTTGAACATGTTTTAAAAATGGCAGTTAAAATGAATTTTTTTTGCAAAAATTATCCAAGAAACACTCTCAAAACGAAAAGTTTTGATACTGGAAAGATGGTTTTTTTTAAAGGGTCAATTTTCAACATTTTAAAAAAATGGCATAAAACTGAATTTTTATGTGCAAAAAAATTTTTTTTTTTTGAGGAAAAAACACATTAACGTTTTTGGTAGAATAAATTTTTTCTTTCGTAAGTCTAATTTCAACAAGTTTTAGTAATGATGATAAAGATAAAATAATGGGATCTGAAACACATTAAAATTCTATTAGTTTACATCCATGTTGTTAAAAATATAATAACATCACACTAAAGATGACTAAAATTCTAATTGTTTTTAACCATAACATTGAAGATGCAAAAGAAAACTGGAAAATTTTCAACCATAAAATTAAAAAACCGTGACATTATGAAAAAATTACATGACTAAATTAATCAAAATGTCATTATTTGTAGATTGAATGAAACATACATATATCTCTAAGTTAATGTTGCATTGTAGATATTCTAAACAATAAAAATCATCATAATTAAAACGTATAATCCAACAAACATAAAAATGACTCGTAACTTCTGATTTAACACCATATGGAAATCAAATTTTTTATTTGAAGATACGAAGCAAATATCAGTTATATAAATTGTCTTAGACAAATATTCAAAATCACTCATATTTTCTTGCACGCCATCAGAATTCACATCTTCAGATGAATGATTGGATGCATATGACGATGTTCCATATTCTTCTCTTTCATCAAATAGTGCCCCATGTGAGTCCACATGCATGCCCACCATTTTAGGTTTCAAAATTCTTCTAGATATATGACAGGTTTTAGCAGACTCTGATCTCAACATGGTTCTTTCTGGTAACAACCTTTTAAGAATCTCTATCATCTTGAAGTGAAGAGTTCCTCTCTTTTTTGAATTGAAGTCATAAACAAGAATGTCAAAATCCTCCAATTTTAAGAGGTCTATGCGGCGATGATTTATATTTGTACCCTTTATTTTTCTCTTTCCGCCAATTTTTTTATCAACTACCCTCTCTGGATTATAAACAACATTGAATGGGTGTGTATTTTTGGAATACCAATGTACGTCAACACCTGTAACATCTTCATTTTCTGTAATGACCTTTATAACATTAGTAACACAGAATGGATAGCCATTGGGATCTCCATCTCCTAGCACTGCGATCATGCAACCCTCATTAATATCCTATACTAAACCCCTATAAAGGTCTTCCATGGCTTCACGTTGTGCACAAGATCTTTTGGAACCAATATACATCTCTCTTTCCTCTGCCTGTGAAGAATTAATAATACCTTGAGATTGTTGTTGTTCAATAATGTTTCTTTACTCATGTTCATTTGATACATTTTGTGGCTAAATAAATGGATTTTTCAAAGGTATATATTCATTTGTTGTTCTTCAAATGATCTCACTTTGATTATTGAAAAAATACTCCCACCAAACTAAATCAACAATATCGAAGTACTCATATGTATATCTAATACATTTTTTAACTTCCTCTAGGCATCCATAATAATTTATATCTCTATTTTGTCTCCATGCATTATGAACTTCAACAATTGATTGTAATAGAAATATTTTTGATGCAAATATTGGATTATCTAGAATGAACTTCAAAAATTCCAAACCTAATGACAGTGCCCATTCTGTAGTAGTTGAATACTTCTTGCCCCATATTAGTGTTTTCCCATCAATTTTTTTGATACAAAATTGATGTTGGAAACTAATTTCATTAAGTTGTTCAATGCATCTCTCCTCACCATGTGATCCCAGAATAAACCTTTGCATGTCAACAATTTCTTCCAACAAATCAAAAGTAGGCTCTGACATGTATGATTTCTTAATATATTCAATTAATGATCTCAAGCTCCCAACTTCCTTCATCCTCAATGTGACTGAAAAACAACTGAACATCTGATCAATATGGTCATGAGTGTGCCCAGAAAGAAGGAAACCAACCTTTACCTTCTGAAAAAAATCTCAATTCAACAAGCATGTTTAGATATCCAAAAACAATCTAAGTTTTGTTTTCACAGCAAGTGTTGTCCAATTATTGATACAAAACTTCAAGAAGATTACCAGACCAATGAGAAAGCACATCATGAATTATGGGTATTGTTATATTTTCATCATTATGAATATTTGGAGATGTGAAATACACCCTTGGCAAAATTTTCCCATTGAAGACCATACAACCGACCAAGTGACACTGAATAAAAATTTCTTCCTATAAATTTTTGGGCGTATGAACAAAATGTGGTAAAATCGTTTTCTTCTGGTCCATACCATCAAATATCAAACCTAATTATTTATTTATATTATAATAACACTTCTTTCGATGCTTGTACAACTTTTTCCTTTAACTTGTTTGTTGTTCGTGATGCTCCTAAAGTTATTTGACAATGTAATCTACACATCATAAAATAAAGTCATTAAGAAATATGTTTTCATAGTTGATGACTATAAAATTTTAAAAGTTAAAGTTATGAATGCTTACCTCTCTTTGACCCTTCACATTTATCACTTTTTGCCTTAAAAGAAGCACATGTACTGCAAATTCCCATCCTTGTATTCTTAGGAATACAGACATTAATGAATTCTTTCTTTCGTACCTTCACTAAATATTGATATGTAATAAATTGACCATGTCCCTCAACACCTTCTGCATATTCTTTGTATAAGTTGTAGATTTATTGTCTTGAAAAATTATCTAGAATATGCATTGTCTCTCTATTGGGCATACACTCTCCATGCTTTGAAAATAAATCTTTCATCCATGACATTGCAGTGTTTGATAATGGCCCAAACTGTCGTTTATGACATACTTATGAATAAAATGTGGGATCCTTTTCCAAACTTCATTGGATTCTTGACAGACGAAAATTACCCATTAAATGAAACATTTTGAAATCATTTCTACACATAAATAAATAACCAATATGATAATCATAACCTGACAATGTAGATTGCATGCACCCCACTAAATATGAATTTTGCATGATTTTATTCACTGACAAATATCTCTTCCCTTTGTGTAATGAAATCTTTAAATCCATATGTTTCAAGAAATCTTTTTGACAACATTCACTTGAAATGAGAGCACTGATAGAACTTCTTCTCATCAGATATTCTTCTCTACCGCTTGTATAACTGGAACATATTGGTTTGATATGAAAAGGTCTACTCCTACTCCCCAATACAATATTTCCTGGCAACATCTCCATCATTTGTATAAGTATTTTCATCATCATTCCGAGGAATGTTATCCTCACTATGATCATCAGTGCTTTTGAAATACTGACTTGGACAATATTCTTCATCTTTCCCTTCTTCAATGCTACTCTTATAGACCTTAGAATTAGGACTAAATGGAAAATTTGACTCAATGATTATTGGATATTATTCATCATGTGAATTGTCAATGTTGCTCTCATAGTCCATAGGATTAGGACTCCGTCGAAAATGTGACTCTTCACTTACTGAAATTCTTCATCCTGCCCTTCGTCATTGCTGCTCTCATAGTCCTTAGGATTAGGACTAAGTTCTTCATCATGTCCTTCGTCTCTACTACTCTCATAGTCCTCATGATTAGGACGAAACCACAACTCTTTATTTATTTGAAAATCTTCATCACTGTCGCTCTCATAGTCCATAGGATTAGGACTAAGTAGACATCGTGACACTCCATTCTTTTGAAATTATTCATCATGGTATTGATTAGTGTTGCTCTCATAGTCCATAGGATTATGACTAAGTGGACACTATAACACTCCATTCTTTTGAAATTATTCATCACGCTCTTCATCATTGCTACTCTCATATTCCATAAGATTAGGACTTAGTGGACATCATGACACTCCATTCTTTTGAAACTCTTCATCATGCTCTTCATCACTGCTACTCTCATAGTCCATAGGATTAGGACTAAGTGGACACCGTAGAACTCCATTCATTTCAAATTCTTCATCATGCTCTTCATCACTATTTCTCTCATACTCCATAGGATTAGGACTAAGTGGACATCGTCACACTCCATTCTTTTGAAATTCTTCATCATTGTTGCTCTTATAGTCCATAGGATTAGTACTAAGTGGACACTGTGACACTCTATTCATTTGAAATTCTTTCTCATGATCTTCATCACTGATACTCTCATAGTCTATAGGATTAGGGCTAAGTGGAAACCATGACTCTTTGTTTATTTGAAAATCTTCATCATGCTCTTTATCACTACCACTCTCATATTCCATAGGATTAGGACTAAGTGGAAATCATGACTCTTTATTTATTTGAAATTATTAAACCTATATTTCATCATTGTTGCTCTCATAGTCCTTAGGATTAGGTCTAAGTGGAAGATTTGACTCTCTATTCATAGTTCAATAATTTCCCTTATATTCATCAATATGAATAGAGTTGTTACACAACTAAGATGTTGATGCTTCACAAAGCAAAACTTCATTATCAGAAGAGTCCATGCCTTTCAAACATAAGAGGTTGAATGATACAAATTCACTCTCTCCTAATGATGATATATAGCTTAAAGAATGAATATTTCCCTCCAAATTTTCCCTCCAAAAAATTTCGCCAAAATTTTCCCCTCCAAATATTTTGTTTCATGTATTTCCCTCCGTAATTTTCTTCTACAATTTATTAAAAAAATAACTAAAATTTTCTTATGAAATAAATCTTTTAAAGTAAATATTTAAATTAAAATTGTAAGTTAAATCTATTACTTAAATTAATTTTTTACTTAAACTAAATAATATTGACTAGACAATTGAATGTTTTTTTAATTTTATTATATCTTCTAAATCAAATTAATCCGACATTCACCGTGTTGTAAAACAATTTCGTAATGTTTTCTATATCATAGTTTACTATATCATCATAACAAGAATTATATGTTAAATTATTCTGTAATGTTCATTTTATCATAGTTCGCTGTATCGCCATAACAAAATTTACATGTTAAAGTTTTTATAAAAACAAATTAGTTCCACTTTAACCATGCAGTAAAACAATTCCATACTTTCTGCTATAACATAAATTCCATTATCATTATTCCTCACATCACATAGGTTCATTAAAAGACTTGGAGAAAATTTGTGGAGCATCTACATTTCTATCAAAAACATATTCAACGGAAGATTATCACATTTCAAAGGTTAGATTTTCTTTTGTCGTGTGCAACTTATAATTTTTTTTTATTTTTTTTACTAGAAGAATCAGTGATGGCAGTGGTATCGTACTCATATTACATGGTATCGAATCCCACTCGTTGCCACTATAACCTCTAGGAGGAACTGCCCAACCCGCAATAATGGCCCTCGGGTAAGACGAGACTACAAGCTTGTGACCTGCACAGCGGCATGGATGACTTAACAGATCATCCACTGGCCACAAGACCAAACTTCTATGGGTGTGTGCAACTTATAAATTCAATATGTTTAATGATTTTTTTTTTTTTTTAGAAATTAAAAATATAAATGATTCATATTTACTCACTACGTCCTTAGTGGACATGGTGGGCCTGGTCATGCTCCCCGGCGGCCCAATGGGCCCATAGGGGAGTGTTAGGAGGCTAGGCACCATCCCCCTCAGCCCACCTTAGCAGCCCAATGGCCCGCCAACCTGGTGGGTCATTTGGCCGCCGAGGTGGAATCAGTATGCCACCTTGGCAAGCCGTTAGGCCGTCGGGGCTGGCGAACAACCCCTCGTCCCACTGCGGCGGACTGTTAGGCTGCTAGGATGGGGTAGGGGGATGG
>APFE031541821.1:39248-60980 GCA_000404065.3 Pinus taeda | reverse complement strand
AAGATTGTTCTATTCATTCTTTTAGCTACACCATTCTGTTGGGGATTATAAGGCACAATTGTTTGATGTTTAATCCCATGTTGACGAAGATATTGTTCAAATTCATTTGATGTATATTCTTTTCCATTATCAGTGCGAATAGACCCAATATGCGATTGTGCATCATTTTCAATCCATT
Source organism: Pinus taeda (assembly GCA_000404065.3). Taxonomy (NCBI): domain Eukaryota; kingdom Viridiplantae; phylum Streptophyta; class Pinopsida; order Pinales; family Pinaceae; genus Pinus; species Pinus taeda. The sequence continues at coordinate 60,802 of APFE031541821.1, read as the reverse complement.
TATGAAAATTCTTGAATGTTAGGAAAGCATCAGATTTGTTCTTCAATAAATAAACCCAACACATTCTGGTGTAGTCATCAATAAATGTCATGATATATTTATTTCCATTTGCAGAAGGAACAGGCATTGGACCACATAAATCTGAATGAATAAGTTCAAGCTTCCTATGTGCTCTTGAATGTGAGTCATGAAATGACTGTTTGCTATGCTTTCCTAGAATGCAAGCATCACATTGCTTAAGTTTTCTAGGAATTGTAGGCCAACCAGCAACACCACTTTTCTTCAATAAGCGGAGACTGTCATAGTTCAAATGTCCAAATCTAGCATGCCATAATAAACTTGATGGAAGTGTACCTTCTTCATGATGAGAAATATATGAGAAATGTTGTGCATGAGCAGAGGTTCCTTGCAGTTTGAGAAGCCTTTCTTCTTCTATTCCCCCTCATGACAAGTGAGTGGTCAGAATCTTTTCTTACCTCAAGTTTGCCATCAAACATATGAATGGAGTGACCTTGCTTGCGGATGTGGACCAAGGACAACAACTTTCTCTTGAGCTGTGGAAGATATAGAACATGATCCAGAAGAAAGTCTGAGAGACCAGGTAGTTTAAGCGTGATTGTGCCAAGCCCTGATAGCTTGATTTTTGACTGATCTGCAAAGTATACTACTCCATCAACATTGTCAGTGAAATAAAAAAATCTTTTCTATGAGTCATGTGGCAGGTTGCTCCTGAATCAAGCAACCAATCATTTTTCCAAGAAGCGAGTGAAGCATTAAATAAATCTTCATTTACTCCAATGTTACATTGTGCCACAACATAGTGAGCGGATTCAGGTGCTTTACCTTTGTCTGTATCATCAATTTTGCCTTTCTGTTGGTTTCTTTTCTGCTCAATTTTGTCCCATGGTAGCTTGCATGTAGAGGCATCATGTGATCCATTTCTTTTGCAGCGTATGCAGTGCAAATATGCCTTTTCTCCTTAAGAATGTCTGCCCCCCTGCCTCTGAAATCTCTTCTACCTCTTGCTCTGGAAGAATCTTGAGCAAGATTATCCTCTCTGTATGCAAGAAGAGTTGTCTTCTTTTCCAAACCCTTCACTTTTTCAACAAACTTCTCCATTATAAAAATTTAAACTGAGCCCAAAAATAATTACAGTATTTGTAGCAAAACACTAACAATAATTTGCTATGACTTTCCAAAAAATGGAATTAACTACAATCATGCAATATATGTCATGTCATCAACAAACAACATAAGCCCTAATGCCATCATTTCATACAACTTCATCCATTAAAAACTGCGATGTAGGAATGAGTCATGGCTTCTTTTGCAATTCGACCAACAGATTGACTAAATTAAAAGCCCCTCTTTTTTTTGCGATGAAGGAATGATTCATGTCTTCATTTAAAATTCGGACAACAGATTGATCAGATGAAAGGACCTTTTCGTTCTCCGCATTCTAGCTCAAGCCGTCGGAAAAGGCGCAATCTAGTTAGTCAATAGAGAGAGCAGTCTTATTACTTTAGCAGCCAAAAAACTATAGTATAGCAAAATCTCGGTTTAACATAGAATACAATCTATGTATCAAAATGCTAACAAAGAGAATTTGTTGTCTATGCTTGTAAATATACAAAAGAAACTCTCACAAGGAGTGAGAAGCACTAAGGCCCTTGAAACAAAATACGTTTCTATTCAGCGTAGTGTATTTTGAGCTACGGCTTGGCACAACTCATCCTCATAAAACAAGCCTCTCTGAGAGGGCAGAGACCTTGATCCTGGGCGTGGCAAGCCGGGTTGCCAGCGTTAAAATCGTATATATGGAGCAGAGGTATGGGCAGCGTTCAAACAATACATATGGTTGCGTATGGGAGTAGAGGTATGGGCAGCGTTCAAACAATACATATGGCTGCATATGGGACCAGTGGTTAACACCGAGCACTATTACCTGTGATATGGTAACGGCTCCTGCATAGTCGGCTCATACAATTTTATGCAAGCAAAACGCTACCACAATTATAAAACAGAGTCTTCAAAAATATTTAATGCAGAGGTATCATACTCTCAGGCCATTCCGCTACAATACCATTCTACTACGCCACCCTCCAATGTGGTATGGAGGTCGAGCACTGTGCATGGTATTGAGGTCAAGCACTGTGCCTGGTGTTGAATGACGATGGACACCCTCCAAGACTACTTCAAGCATGCTCCGTTGCGCTCAACCATTGATGGAGGGCCGACAGTCAAAGGAGAGGAGTCGCTAGCTTTCAAAAGATTCGTCATCATTCAATACATTCAACCTGAGTCTCCAGATATGAAGGCCGGATGCACAGTCGAGGTATGTGTGGAATATGGGCGAAAACCGCATATGACAGTGTATGAAAGGTGGGTCAAGCTTCAAGAGAATGGCAGAGGTGTCAGTTTTGCAAAATAGGCAGAACATAGGCAGGAGGGAGTTACAAGGGTAGAGAGGGAAGCCAAAAATGGAGCTGGCTCTGATACCACGTCAGGCCAGGCAATAACTCCACAAAGCAAAAACTGATTCGTATATATATTCCATCAGGTAGGTTTGTTATATACATGAGGGAGAGACTGTTCAGTTCATCTCCCGGTGACTGTTCATATTTCTCATTTATTTATTTACATATATTTACCCAATCACAAGGATTAAGTGTCAACAACAACCCCTTGTAGCCACCATCTAGCTCATTGTGCCATTTTCTCCGCCACCTGAGCTAGCCATGTGGGTCCCTCGCCCATGTGCCATGATCATATGTTTGAAGGTGGGCCTCCCGAATCTAAAGGTATGCCTTGTCATTTGGAAATTGAGTATTGTAGTTTGTTTGTCATAGACGCTTATGGGCATGGATTAATGGGGGGATTCAACAAAAAGAATGGGCTAGGTCTGTGCTTCTGTCCCTTTGACCCCTTTTAGGAATTAACCTTGGATTCTAGTCCCATGGGATCTCTTTTACTGACCAAATGGTTCGATGGATGGTATTTCATGGGAAACCCCAAATTTAGGTTGTGTGGTCCTGCTCCCTTATCTGCTTATATTACCCTCCTTCCATTCATTATTACCCCATCCATCACGTCTCCCACTTGGGTCCACATTCCTCCATCGGGTCCACATAAGGTCAACTCACCCCTTCCCCGTGCCCACACCTTGGGTCATAGATTGAAATGAAGCCAAGAGGTTGATGTAGCTAAAAAGAAAGTCAAAAGCATATATGGCCACATTCAATAGGAAAAGTACCACAAAATGCAAAAGATGGTTGGGACAAAAGCATTTAGCATGTGGGCAAAAGCCATTACATGAAGCTCTACCCCATCATCATGGCCATCACCCTAGTTCCAACAGTTTCTATGAACCTTCCTCATCATATAGGTACCCATGATTGTCCCAACCCCTGGTGGGCAATGAACTGCCCCACATTAAAAGGGGGAACTCACTGTTATATCTTATACATCATGCTCTAACCCTCGAGCAATTAATCAAGAAAATCATAAAAAGAAAATAGGCATATAAAGAAGGGTGGATAAATCAAGGTCGGGGCACCTCATGTACCACGATTGCTCCCTCCTACAACTTATAAACCCAAGTGTGGGCTTCCCTCTTATTAACTACCCCTATGCCCCAGCATGTAACCCAGGGTTGCCCCCTCTCATTCACTACCTCATTCACCTACCTGCCACATGCCACCATCTTTTGACGGATGTACCTTGACTATATTATCCCCTTTAGAAGCAAAAACCACCTAACAAGGTACTTGGTTAACCCCATTGGGAGTTTAGGAGACATCGGCACATCCCGAAGCCCATTATGGAAGGGCAAGCCATTATGAAGTCCCCACCTATGGTCCATGAGTAGGTAAGCTCATTTGCTCGATGTCTCTAATGACTTGTTGTACTGGAAGCCTAGAAGACGCATTGGATCTTATGCAAGATTGCAGATGGTTTCCATTTGGGGTTTGGTCTCCCTTTACGGCGTCTTAATCCTCTAGAGGGATACAATGGCACATATAGGGTGAGCATTGAGAGCCATGGACCTCCACAACAACAGATTGCACTTCATGGATCATCATAGTTATTCAGAGATTATTCATGGTTCACTCATTCGACAAGGAGGATGCACCTAATCCATCATGCCTAGCTGGCTCCAAATCTACACCATATACTTGGTAGATGATCTAGGACTTCTACGATGATGTAGCATTTCCTACATTATCATCCTAGCCCTTGAGGGCAACCTATAGGCATATTCGATTTGTTTAAAGACCAATGAGTACACTTGTGTGGCCCCATAGTCATTTGGAGCACCATAGGTTATTACAAGGGGCCAACCCCTTGTCCACTGATTTTGAGGGTTTTATTCTTCATTGTGGCACCTATGGACCTCATCAGACCTCTTAGAGGGCGATACAACATGCATAGATTATTATTTTTCCTCATGAGAGGCTTACCTTTCATTTGTGAGCTAGTTTGGTGGCCTTGTCACCAAAGTTAGGTCATTTTGCACATTATTTTATTTTTAGGGGCTAATGTAGGCTCATTAGCCAAATCGAACTCCTAATTGGTGTATAAATAGGAGTTAGTTGGATTCATTTGTATCATCACTTGACTTGGGATCTCTCTATATTTAGAGAACTTCACACTTTTTCCTTGGAGGATTATTTTGAATGATGGATGAATTTTGATGTATGGATTTGGGCTATTTCTATCTTGGAGTTTCTTATTTTGCAAATGTGATGCTAGTTGGATATACTCTCTAACATTGTAAGTGCAAATTTAACGTTATTTTTCTTGTTGCTGCATACATTTGAACTTTGCTATGATTAGGGCTAATTGTTGCATGTACGAAATGTGGAGTTATGTGGCAATTTAGCTTATTCTTTGTATGGGCCATTGTTAGATGAATTAAATGTCCTAGAGATCATGTTATCTTGATAAGCTTGCACCATTTGTATGAAGTATAAATGCTTGAAAGTCACTTTTCTTCTTGTTCCTCTAACATTGGATGAAGTTGACTTATGGAGCCTCCTTCAACAAGAGACCAAATCCTTCTTCATTATTATTCTTGACTCCATATCCCCAAGTGAATTAGGCACTGGTCCCTCAAAAAGGGTGATCATTTTAACCCTCTTTTTACCCTTTTCCCCTTTTTCCTAGGTCTACCCCCATTAGGTCACCTAGGGCATCAATTTCCCGGGAAACTAGCCACAAGAAAACTTCGATCTCCTAGATACAACTGTGTTAGGTCCCCTTGCTCTCCTCCAAATTTGAAGCAATTATGACGGTGGAATCTTCAGATACCCAAAGCCCTAGCTCTAGGATCAAGTTTTGCCTAGGTGTTCCCTAGGCTAGAACCTAGTACGATCAATTTGACATCTTTGGGAGAAAATTCTTGTTTGATCCTTTCCCCTCACCTTGGCCAAGTTATGAACATCATTGGTTGCCAAAATCCATCCCCTAACTTGGGTTAGGTCCACTTGGCCTCGTGTGGTCCCATTCTTCACCAAAGCCTATTTATCAAGGACTACTCGAGAATCCAAGTTCTCAAAAGGATTTTAGGGATAAAAAACAACTTTTATAGGTCTTATCCTTCTACCTCAACCCTCCAATCCTCATCCGCTCTCCCTAGAAGATCAAGTCCCTTGCTTAAAGAGCAAGCAAGCCCTATCCTTCAAACTCTTCTGAAAAGGGAATCATTTGGGTCACTCCACCTCTTTATTGATCTACACTTTATAAGTGACTTCCTAACTATCGGGCACCCTCCCATTGGTGAAAGTCTGTAAAGAGCAAGGACTCTTAGCTGTGGTGACAGTGGGCTAAGTCTCCACAGTTCCCCTTAACCTAGCAGTTTCCCTCATAGAAACCCCTTTTAGGTCCCCTGCTAGTTTGAGTGGTAACAATGTCTAATCATGAGTAATCATCTACCAAAAAAATTCCTAGACAACACTTTTACATCAAGATATTACATAAACATCCCATTAGAAGGGGAATTTTACAATTAACACATGACTTCTTAGACTCAACCAAACTCTGTGACAAAAGACAGATGATCTAGTATGATACGTAGACTCAATAACACTAGGAATATACCTGAGACCTTACAATTGAGACCCACTGTAGCTTTGGGGGATGTGTGGGAGAAAAACTCGGCCAATTATTTGGGTTCAAAAACACGAATAATTAGTGTAAGGTATAAAACTCCCTAGAGTGAAACCCTTTGCTAAGAATCAAAGGCTTACCTAGATGTTTTTTACATGGCTTAATAGACATACTAGAATCATGTTTACAATTAAGGCGCAGAGGGCTGCAAAATTTGGGATTACAATGAAAAGTTTGGAAGTTGCATGACGATGATGAGTTTGAAAATTTGCATCTATTGACATGTATTCTACTTCTTGCGGTAGTTGACATGTGTGGTCAATAGAGGGCTTGTTGCACAAGAGAAGCCCTCAACACTGGAGTAGGGGAGCCCACTTTGAGCAGTTGGAAACCCATGGAGATCACTTTGTGGTGCCCCAACTGGATCTTGGGACCCCACAGGTGGCAATGAGGTGGATTTGAGGGCCAACACTCGAATCATGGACTTGACACGTTTCTACACCATCTTGGACACCTCATCACTCTTGGACATGCCATTTGGAGTGCTCACATTGGATGACATCAGAACTATAGAGCTTATGGTTCACATGTATTGGCTAATTAGAGCATATTTCATAAAAATTAGTGGGTTGGTTTGTAACCCAAGTAGATTGTGGCATCAAACTTGTTTTAGGGGTGTCATCAAGCTAATTAGTAGTCATACTTCTTATATAAAGAGAGGAGAGGATCATTGTATCTCATCATCATCACTTGTGACCTAATTTCGGCCTGTTAGAGATTTTGGCCTTCTTGGATTTTGTGGAGATGTGACTCTATAGTGTTTAGTATTTTGGAGCTATTTCTTGGCATTGGAGATGTTACTTTCGATCAATAAAGTATTGTTCATGCATTTTATCTTGTAAGTAAGCCCTTTATTTGATAAATATTTGTTCTTGTGTCTAATGTATGGAATGCTTTGTTATCTAGGGTTTTTCCTATTTTGCCATTTATTATTGAAGATCAATTGTATAAGATTTGGATAATGGCACTATATGCATTACTCATGTATGAAATGTGAATGGCAATCCCCTTGGTATATATTTGAAATAACTCTCCCAAGTGCGTTTGATCCCTCACAAAAGTAATAGTCAAGGTTTTTAGCTAGGGCTTCAAAATTCCCTTACTCCTCACCAAGATTTAGTTAATTTTCACCTCCATAGATTACATTGTTGAGAAATCAATAGGGCTATAATTAGGGTGATTTCTCTTATACTTGATAACTGCTCATGATGTATTTTTATTTTGCTTGATTATTAGCTTCTTCACTTATTATTATGTAGTTCTTATCATCAAACAATTACCAAAAACATGAAGATCAATAGTACACAAGAATAAAGGATGTAGGCTGTAAGCTAGGGCGAAAACCTCTACTCTTGAGAGGAAAACCCACAAACCTCTTCTCTTCTTATATATTCTTCAAATGTCGAATTCCAAGACCTCTAGACCAAGACCAATACCCTTCCAAGACCAACCCAGACCTTCTTGATGATGTGATTCTTCTATCCAATTCAAACCCAGTCAAATCTCTTCTAGTTGAACAATTTCGACCCCTAGCTACAGAATTTGGGCCTCCACTACAGGTCTAAAATTTTCGGCCCCTACAACAATTGTTGCTTCCACACATGTGAGTGAAATTAGGGCTTCCAAGGCTCCCTTGCTCCTTCGTTTGGGTTGCTTCTCCTTCTAGGGTTATTAGGCGACTTAAAAGTCCTTTCTTTCACCAATTTTGAGATTCTTTTTGCAACTTGACAATTTCGACCTTGTAGTTGCAAAAACCTAGCATTATCTTTGCACATGAGAGAGAGAGAGAGAGAGAATGTATCAACCCAAAAACTTCATCCTTCTTCCTTCTATCCTTCTTCACTTTCCTTTCTTCTGCCTCTTCTTCACTTGGATGATGAGGAATGAGTGAGTGTGCATAGGAGGTTGATTTCTCTCCTATGTATAGGCTTCCAAGGAGGACGACATGCCCTAATGAGGCCGAATTCTTAGCTGCCAGGCCGACTTGGTCTTGGAGGCGTATTTTGACACTTTAAATACAGAAATAATTCTTTTAACATGTTACAAGATGCCCAATGGGGTCTTCTTCACATGACAATGACTATTGACTTTTTGACTTTTTGACAAACCCTAGAAACACTCAATGGGTGCTTGACCTATAAATAAAATGACCTTGAGCATGAAACCCATGCTACAAAAAAAATAACAACAATAATTTTTCTTTCATTTTACAATATACAAGAATTAAGAGTACATTTCATATTTATGAAGACCAAACTTAGTTACATATTTCAACATCCATCATCCCAAGAACTAAGCAATGGCCTTGTCATTTTGGTGACTACACACAAATTCAACCCCAAATCTCAGTTTTGGCCCTCTTAAAGTCAAGCCACTAGCTAGAGGTAGTGTGTGAGTTGACCTAGAATTGGAATTTTGACTTGTGGAAGGATTCAACATTGAAAGGAACCTTAATTGCCTCAAAATCAACTCCCTTTAGTGGCCAATCCATCCATTCTAAGGATGAATTCTCTAGCCCTAGGAAACCGTAGTTTGACCTAGACTTCAACTTAGGGACTTATTGAAGGTTTCTTGGTCCATTTGATAGCTAATATTCATTATTGGAAAACCTATTGTTGGCCTCTTGATTCTAGGCTAATCCATCCGGCTTGCTATCTTTCAAGCCCTAGATCAATTGTGCCCTAAATAGGCCTTAATAGAGGATGTGAGATACCCTTTTTAGCTTCTTCAGCCTTGTCCTTAAGAAAAATTGTCCTCTATAAGCCTATCTGTCACATTGATCCTTGTATTTGATATATCTTGGGTGACCTATCAAAGGGAAGACTCCCCATGGTGAAAGTCCACAAAGAGCAGAAGGTAGTGGCTGTGGTGACAGTGGGCCACACCTCATTGTTGTCCCTTAGTCTAGTTTTTTCCTTGTAGGCCATTCCTTACAAGGCCTACTAGATTTTGAGGCAACAGTTCCCACACAAGTCAGTTGTACTGGGAGCAACCTAGTTCCTTGAGGGACTCTGATAGGCATCCTTGTAGATTAGACTATAGAGTCTAACACATTATCAAATTTGAGTTTCTAATTATGTCCACCCAACAAACTACCAATCTGGTCCAAAAGCAAAATAGCTTGGGTTTGCATACTCCAAGAGTCCAGCAGCTGGCTTGAAAGCTGACACACACTAATGATCTCTGTAGCACACTTTGAGATTTCAGATCCCTGACACATCAACATCATAGCTTCCATGCAAGTCAACCGCATAGTTTTCCTCATAGATTAGAGTCTAGAGTCAACACATTATCTATTTTAAACTTTATTATGTCATTATTTGTGCTTAACAGAGATTTTAACTTCTATATTATTATATTTCATGAGATGAATTGCTAGGTAAAGGGCTATTTTATAGATTTTAGGGATTGGAAAAGTCAGCATTATTTTTTCTGCACAGAACCTCCTTTTTTATTCATATCTATGTTCTGAGTTTTACCAAGTCTTGGAGCTGGGTTTTCCCAAGTCACCAAGTACTCCCAAGTCAAAAGTTGGCTAAGTTTTTACTGAGTCCTAGTCTGGCAACTTAGATGATGACTGCTTCATACAAATGTAAGAAAATTATCCATGCTTTCAATCTACAGTGAAATAAAACAGCAGTTGCTTTATATCAAGGCATTAAATTTGAGTGTTTGGCATGAAACAATGATTTGTAATCTGTTAAAAACAGTATCTTATAAATTCAGCTTTCTCCAACAATTTAAAACATTATATTCATAGATCATTGATTTTGATTAATATTCTCAGCATATTTTCCACAAAAATGTGGAACAGAAATCTCACCATGTGCTTGAGCTTTTGATAATAGATAGGACCCATAAATATATATGCTTGAAGCGGATATCCTGTGATACCTGGCCCATTCAAAGCCATGATATTGCTAAAAATTAATGTCATGAATATCAAGTTATATGAATGATTTGATCATTGATAAGTTTAATAAACCGAAAATGTTTATTACAGAAATCAGCAGAACCGTACCTGAATATATAAAATCTTTACCACTATAGCTGAACCCATGCTTCACAAGAGTGGCACTGTCAAAAAAACATATAACAGGATCAATAAGCATAATATAAAAACTGTGCTACAATAACCATAAAAACAAATAACGATGATGACCAAAAAAACCTGATAGTTTCAACTCTGTCAGCATGACCGCTTGGTTCTCCAAAAGCACTACCATAATGAAATTTCCCACACAAAACACCGGCTTTCCCACCAAGTAATTCAATCATCTTCCCAATTGTCATTCGACTGCAAAGCAACATAAATGAAATAAAAAACATATTCAAATTGAAACAAATATATATGTAAAAGTCAGACTTCAATGTGCACTCTGGAATCTTCCTACACTAACAATGCATAGGACATGAAAACTGCAGCCTACAACAAATACAGATGTATCTTTAATCAAGGATTCGATTCCCATGTAATAAGGACAGCAAGCTCTCAGAAACAGTGTTGCACTTATCACAGTGATATCGCCAAAACCAACCTCGGCGATGATATCGGCAGTAATTATCACAATAATTTTCCCTTTCGAAATTATCGCGATAATTTAGGTAAGTATCGTGATAATTTCAAAATTATCACTCTGTCTTTGTCAATTTCAACGTATTACTAATTTTGTTTTTTCTTTTGACCCCAATTTTTTAAAAGTGAGTTAGAGGATTGAACTATGAGGATACTTTGACTATTTTCATAAAGCAAACAAGGGGAAATCTATTGTTTTCATTTCCCATGATTCATCTCATGAGATACATACCCTAGTAGTTAATGGTAATATTAAATTCTTAAAATAACTTAAATTTTTAACATTATCATTAATTGACTTAGGATGTTTGAGAGTGGTTCTGACCTCATTGGATTTCATATGGAGAAATTCAGATCCCACTCAAAATCCTGTTAGAAAATCAGAAAGGCAGAAAGATTCTCTTATGTTGATAATTTCTTCTGATTTTCTTGTAGTCTTATTCACTTTCTTTATGTTCTTCTTTTATCCTCTCTTCATCAAGCAATCATCAAATCAAAACATGAAGATCAACGACACCAGATATAGGCACTCAGCTAGGGCTAAAACCCCTCTATAGGGGAAAAGCTAAGTTGCACGAAATGCCAAAACATTTTGGAGTTTCCGAACAAGTAGGTTTAGAAACATCACCTCCAAAAAATGGAAACATCAGCCGAAACACCGAATGAAACGTCATATACATACATATATACATTATCTTGCAAGTAAAAAGGGAATAAGACCAATAGATGACACTTTAGAAGGAAAACCAAGTCTATATTAATTGTCATAGATGATTACATGATGGTCGAGTTTTAGTCGAGTTTCGGTAGAGTTTCGAGGACAAGTACGGCCCAAAACACTGGGTTCCTAGATGTTTCATGCAACATAGGGGAAAACCCAACCAAACTCTTCCACTAATAGATTCAAATCAAGTTGAGACAAACCAAGACCTTAGACCTGACCAAAAGACCTTCCTCACATATCACCAAGTCAGCCCTCAAACTGTCCTTCCAAACTTCAAAGATCAACTACAACAAAACTGCATTTCGGCCCTACTGCTTCAAAATTTAGGCCCAGCTTCAGGTCTGCAATTTTGGCCCTACCAACAACCCAAACACTTCACACGTGTGGTAGTAGAGAGAGAAAATTCGACTTCTTTTGCTTGACAAAGACTTCCTTCTCCTTCACTACGTTTTCCTCCTTAGGGATTTCGCTCTCTTTTATTCCTCCAACTAATGTAAATCAAACTTGATTGAGATGTGCTCCAAATGAGATCGAGTTGCATCCTTTATATAGTGGTTTTTGTCTCCCAATGAAGCCAACATGTCCAAAATGAGGCCGACTTGGTGGAGGAAGCCTAAAAGACCTAAATTACATCAAAATAAATTTATTTCTTGATAGATAAAGCCCAAGAAGGGTTTTTTACATGATGAAAAAGACAAGGACTCTTGACATAAACCCTAGAAGCCTACAATGAAGGCTTTGACCTATAAATTATTGACCCAAGCATGAAACCCATGCTTTAATAACTCAATTTATTTTTCTTTCTTTTGAGAAATAAATTACATTATGACTCAAATACAATTATGAAGATTGACACTAGTTACATTTTTCAACAAATCCAAGAAACTTAACAGTCTTTAGTATTTTACGATTGGTAAGATTGTAATGTTTCTACTACATTTTGTGATGTACAAAAGTATGGAACTAAAATTCAATCAAGATCAGAAAGCCCTCTATGTACCTCATTGTTGGTGGCACTGACTGTTGAACTCCTCCTTCATGACCTTAGTAAAAATGTACACATCACTCAAGCAAAATCATTGATTAGGATGTTAAGCTTTCTCCATCTTATTTTAATACTAAGAGGGTGATCTTGATGAAGAGGATTCCAATATAGGCAATGCTTTTGATGTTATGTAGACTTTTGTTGTAGCATGATTTTCTTTGGATTTCGGAGGCCATTTAAAGCCCCTCTATTGATCTATTTTGATTCAGAGATGGATTGCACTCGGTGATATTTTGGTTATATGCACCCTTCCTATATACATGAAAATTTTTTCATATTTGTGTATGACAATTTGGATTCACATGGATGCACATGGATTATATGTTCTTTTCAAAATTTGAATATTTTTTACCAATCCTTTGGTCCAGTTCTGAGAACGCTGTTGAGAATGCTATGACCATTTTCCATCAAGAAAACAAGGGAAATCCATTTTTTTATTTGCAATGATTTATCTCATGAGATACATTTATTTTTGTTTTGATATGATTTTGTATCATTCTATTAGATCTCATGACTTAGGACAAATATCATATCTCAATATCGATGTCTAATGTATCACTTGACATCTTATGTATCAATTTCATTTTCATATTTATGTAGCAATGTGTTCATTTGATGTTGGTGTTGTTTTAGAAGTTGAAAATTTGAGAAAAAAAATGTTTTTTTTTTTTTTTATTTTTTTTTTTGTATTTTTTACAGTTTCCTGATAATTTCCGATATTTTCCCCGATATTGCTGATAATTTAAATTTTGGACCCTTGGTGATAAATTGCTGATAACAATAAACTAAACAGTCATGTTGCTTGAGAGAAAAATAACTGTTATAACAACAATAGGCAATCATAAGTTAATTGCAGTTGCCAAACATGGTGTCCTGATATAGCTAGTTTCTGGTTTCTATGACCAAACAACTCCATACCAACATTTAATAATAACAATTTATACTAGAGAAAAAATTCACAAAATAAAGCATTTTTTTCACCACAATAAATTCAAAATGCTCTGTTGCACATGGAAGGTTAGAAAGAAAAATAAATGAGGAATGTGATGCTACATATATAATCAAAAACCAGAAGAGCTCCACCAATGACAAAGACATGATAGAGAGACTTTGCAACAAATAGTTCCAACTAATAGTCATCATTTAAACTGAAGTATTTAAAAAGAAAAAAGCTTAAGATAAGGTATCAGAGTGATTGACAAGATCTTCATGCCCGTAAGCTGCCTTCTTGATTAGCCAAATCTATAGTTGCCACGTTTCACAGTAAAGGATTGTATGCACCAGTTTCATGGGTGTGAAGTCATAAATAAACACCTTGGAAAGCCGTGAGGATTCATAATCAAATCTGGGCAAATACCACGTTCAGAAAATGGAAAATCTTCCTGCTGAACAATAGTCCCACAGACACCTTTCTGCCCATGTCTGCTGCTAAATTTGTCGCCAAGCTTCATTACAAAATCAAGCAAGGAAATATCAGATATACAAATTAGGACAACAAAGAAACAAGATGCTTAAAATGCATGCCACCACTGTACCTAAAATGACTACAATAAAATATTTCATCTAAAAATAAAATATTTATACACCTCAGGCCTACGTGTATGCCGGAACAAGAACTTTATGTTAAGAAGATTTTCATCATTGCTTGTCAGCAGCACTTTATCTACAACAGCAGACTCTTGTGTCTTGTGACTTTGAGGAGTGAACTTGTATGCACTGCATCAAAATAGCAATAAAAAATTAGCAAATTTACAAGGAAATAGAAATTATCCCATATTTGTTCCATCAGTAAGCAATTATGAGTTTGTACACACCTGTCTGGTAATGCCATTGGATTTGGCACCTCAGCCCTAACATTTATAGGGGTCTGCTTATTGATATAAATATCACGGTATCTTATTATTTCACCAGGAGCTGCTATTCCATCATTGTCTAGGATCTACATGAAAGAGATAATTCATCACAATTATTATTAGAAATTACAAATTGTGCAAAAGCAGCTAGTAACATGCAGAAGTTCAGTGGCCCATCCAATATTGCCATAAATCTAAGGAATGTGAGGCAACGGATCCAGCAAATGTCAAAATGTATTATGTGGCTTTCCTCGTCTTCATTGCAGCTAGTTCATTTCATCTCACGAATTTCATAAAAATATATTTTAGTATCCCACGATGATTAGATGAATAGGAAGAGAAAATTCAAAATAGCCTAGATTATAATGGCAGAATTATCAAAGTCAAATTGGTATTTCTATAACATTAAACAAGAAAATAAAATCTCAAAGAACCAAAACTAAAACCAAGTGTAAATCAATGAACAGCTTGCAGAGATAAATAACAGTTAGCTCAGATGACTAAGTTATGTATCAGGAAATAAAATTGTACTTTTTCCTTTGCTAAGTAAAAAGAGTTTCTTCAACCAAAACTAAAACCAAGTGTAAATCAATGAACAGCTTGCAGAGATAAATAACAGTTAGCTCAGATGACTAAGTTATGTATCAGGAAATAAAATTGTACTTTTTCCTTTGCTAAGTAAAAAGAGTTTCTTCAGCCTTTTCATCATCAACCTCACAATTTTCCTATTCCATAAGAGTTGAAGCCATAGTTTCTAACGACTAGGATGGCATATTGCTTAGTGTAAGACTGCTTGAGTCAATCTAAAGACTAGGATGGAATATTGCTTAATGTAAGACTGCATGAGTCCATCTTCAAGAATAACACTAGTTTGAGCACTCTTCATATAAGATTATTGTAATCTATTTTAATCCAAAATTGCTGGAAAAGATAAATGGCAACTGTGATAGGATAACCTATTTTAGGCTAGATCTACTAAAAGCTACAGATCTATCTCTTCTTCAATGCCCAATTATGGAAAAAAAATATTGCAAATATCTGTGATTCTGTATTTCAAAGACATTGAAAAGAAAGCATTTACTCTCTAATCTTCTGTTTCTGCTATGTAAACTTATCACAAAGTTCGTTACATAACTTACTTACATCTGCTTATACTTGCTTCTAAAATACTATGTTAGAGATCAATTATTTATTTATACAACATAATTACTCGTTATAACTATTTTGATTTACCATGTCAACATGGAGCTATATCAGTTAAAGTCCTCATGGGGCTTTGGGTGATGTCCTTTGTCCCATTAATGTAGCAGAATCCCTAATCACTTCATTCCAACTCCCAACAATTCTAGATCAACATCAAGTTAAGGACAAGACAGGGTGCAGTTGTGGAATCACCCACAAGGAGCTTTATATTCAGCCAACTGTGGTAAAATTATAACAAAAACAGAGGTTTGTTCCTTGTCTTTGCCTGATGGGCATAGTTTTGATTATTTTATATTTATATAGCTTGTTTATATTATTATCAAAATTGTTTATATAGCTCCCATGCTACCTCTTTTATTGTAAAATGCATGTTATTTTCGATGTAATACAAGAACAATTATCCCCTTACTAACAATAAAATGAGAACAACAAAACAGCCATATAAATCCTAAATAAGCTAGACATTTAGAAGCTTTTTATGCATCTTACCTGAAAACGTGTATCAACTTTCCCATTTGATGCCATTGCAGGTCTAACAATTCTATCTTGAGTACGATTCATATACTTCTTAATGGAAGCTGAATACCTGTATTTAATTTAAATACACAACTGTATGTTACATCATTTCAATAAAGGATTAAAGCAAATGCAATAACAGTCTCTTACATTGTTAGAAGAAATTACCATTGCCTATATTAATCTTAACATTGCTCATATCAATATTGGTAGAAAGAGAAGAGTTTTGGAGGAGAATGTAAGCTAAAGAACAATTGGAAATGCATACACTTAACAATATCTATAAGCTATAAAGTTTAAACAATAATCGGACTAAAACAACAGTGATAACAAAACATTGTGTAAGATGGATGAGCATTACACCTAAATGGCTAACCGAATTATATCCACTGGACCTAACCTATGACACAGAGTTCAGAATGGCTTCATACCAAAATTCAAGCAGAAGAAACGATTTTGATCCATGAACCTTTAATAAGAACAAAGAGAAAATCAAAAAGCCCAAAAACATATGAAGACAGCTTCATTTTGTCACACCTCTAACTATAAATCTGCACCAATTATATTTTGCTCACATTCAACTCAAAAAAGGATAATTTGTATTCTGAAACAAATATTTTTCATTCATAGCTAAACAAGTGATTTGTTAAGGAAATTTTTTCTATGATTGGAGTTTTATTACTAGTAATATTCACTAGCAATGTATTCTTATTGTTAGGTTTGAGTTGATCTTCCACCTCAACATGGGAATATGAGTGGAATATGGTACTTCCCTAAGCTTTAAGAGCCCATTGTTAGGAAGCAACTAGAATGCTAAAATGCTGAGGTATTTGATGAGATTAGGGATCATTGGGCACTTTCAAGAGGCATGTGTAGTAAAGCTAAGTGCCTTCCTTCCAATTACCATTATAGCTTATACAAAATTACGATTATTTTAATCAAGATTAATGTAAGGGTCATTGCTTCTTAGTCTGCGATTGTTGCCTAAATTTGTTAAGTTTCTTTTTCTTCTGATCAGAATTCAGAAGTACATATGTGATAAACTATGTTATCCAGAACTAGAAAAAGGATATGGATTTGTAACCTTGTAGATAAGAAATAATCAATTTATCAAATGTTCAAATATACAGTGTCGCTGTGTTGCAAAATAAAAAGGGAGTCCAACCTGCCTAAGGCAATTGCGCAATGGTTTCTTTAGAAGGTGAGTTAGAAATATATGTTCTTTGCCTCCCTTAACATCTTATTTGACCTTAGGCTTTACCTGTCTGTTGGAACTGAAGCTACCATTCAAATCTCAGTGGTTCTCTTGCTACAAGGATTCAGTATTTACTGTTCATCTGTTACATAATTATTATAGTCTATAGATGATAATGTTACATGCTCTAATTTTAAAACTCACATTTCTAATATATTGATAAACTAGCTGCATTAATATAGGTCCCGCAGTGACCCCTTGATTTTGAGAAGCATACAAAGGGCTTTTGTTCCAATTGCTTCATCAAATGGGTTATGGTCGTAGTGAATTTGCTAAGCACAGATAGGGAATTCTTCACTTTCAGAATTGTTGATTTTCTAGTGCAATCAAGACTAGTACAACTTTTCAATATGACAACTACTTCCAATGATACAATTTGACTTCTTATAACATTTCAATCATCAAGCAGTTGTACATGAAAAATTTCAACCATTAACAAAAGAGCAGCAGTAGACATCACAGTAAACAATAAGACAAGAGACACCAGAAAGTAAGCTCACATACCATAGAGAATAGTGCCACAGAGAGGCTCACATACCGCATGGCACAAAGTAATGCCATAGAGAAGCTCAGATGGATCACAGAAAGAGTGCCACAGAGAAACTCGCATACCACAGAGTAACGCCATAGAGAAGCTCGCATGGATAACACAGAGTGCCACAGAGAAGCTCACATACCACAAACTAATGCCATAGAGAAGCTCACATGGATCACAGAAAGATTGCCACAGAGAGGCTCGCATACTAAGTCACAGGACACGTCCCCCAGGGTCCCGTGTCCCGTATTTTACGTATTGGACACGAAAACGGCCCTAATACGTGTCGAATACGATTTTCAACGTGTCATGAAAACTTGAATACGTATTCTACGTTTTCCGTCGTGTCCTAAATTTCGAATACGCATATTTGGTTTGTAGAATACGTTGCCCTAACGTATTTCGACATGTTGAATACGTATTGCGAAAAAAACATAATTTAAAGCCCACGCGTTGGTCTATTCCGGGTTATCTTCGTCTGGCTATCGCCTGGAGCTGTCGTCTGGAGCTGTGAGCAGGGTGTTTGTCTTTGAAGTTAGCATTATATTTGAAGTCTGGAGCTATTTGAAGTCTGATTTCATCAGAATTGAATGTTAATTAATTGCAATTCAAGCAAGCTGTATGCACGTCTGATTTCATCAAGATTGCAGTCACTAGATTTACCTGACTAAATCTCTAAATTTGAAACTCCAGCAGATTAGCCTCTTCTAAAATGGAAATCCGAAAGTGATATGTTACATCAGTTGAAAACTCACAAGTTAATACTAAAAAGATGAAAATAAAAAAGAATGATCTTGAGACTCTAGTAATCCTTGCATGAACCTAAATTGTAATTGGGCCTTCAAATTGTCTCAACAAACAGTGATGAAATCCATTGAAAAAAATCAAGTGAAGGTGTGATAGAAATAGTTATACTGAAGTGCCCTTTGGCGTAAAGGTCCTGACTCCTAAGGGGGCAACAACTATTCATATTGGGTGTGTTTACAATCCATGAAAGCCACTTACTGATAAACCTAAAATTTCGTAACTGGAATACCCTTTGCAAATTGTGCATTGAATAGCCAAGGGTTTGTTGACTACTGGAGTAGCACCTGATGATCATGTGACGACTCCATGCCCAAGGATGATCCAGAGGACACTTGTACCATCAGATGTCATCAGTGAACAGAGTTTTTTAACTCTCCTTCTATCTTCTCATCATATTTCTTCTTTGTACCCAGATTCCACACCCTACGGGGAATTGTAATAAGTGATGCTAGTATGATGTTTCTTGAATTTGTAACAGCCCTAGGATGTGGGACTCGATCAGCAAACGAGTACACCTTGGAGTGTTTTTTTTTATCCGGTTAATTATCCCTTCTTTTCCCTTCTTTTTCAGAGGCGGATAATTTTCTGGATTTTTTGACTCGTGCACACCCCAAAGCCGAGGTGACGGTTTGAAGATTGAGCCCTTGACACATCTTAGTGTCTAGGGTCGATGTATATTACCATACTAGATCACACGAAAAGTTTCGTGGAATTTGGCTAGGTCTAAGTAGGATTTTTTAATAGTTAAAAATTTCCCGCAAAACGGGATTTTTTAATTATTTTTTATGTAAAGGCATAAATAACTGGCCTTAGGAGATGTCTAGGGCGTATGACCAGTCGAAATTCATCCTCAGAGGCCCAGCATTCTCCTAGAGCCTACTTTGGGGGTCAAAAAATGACTCAAAGTCCCTCAAAAGGCGATTTTTCAAGTGATAGTGGCAAAAATGAAGAAAAAATTCAAAAAAATGAATAATTGGAAAAATTTAAAAAAATTTCCAAAGTCAAAATAAGTCAAATTTTGACATGGAAGTCAAGCAGATGATCAAGGGTGATGTGGCAAGCAATGTGGGGCCCACCTCAAGTCAAAGTTTCAGCAAAAAGTCAAAGTCAAAGAAAGTCAACAAAAAGTCAAAGTCAAAGGGGCCCACGTTGAGTTCATAAGGCAATGAAATTTTTGAATTTTTCTTTGATTAAATTTCAAAGGTTGATAAAATAAAAAAAAATGTATTAAATTTAGTGAGTGGGTATGGACCCCACACTCAGCCATCCATATGCTCTACGTATGACTCAAGCAGCCAAAATAATTCCGTACGCAATCCGTACGGCCTCCACGCTGGCCCATTCAGCAAGTCAAAAAATAGTTTACCCAGTCAACTATAGAAAAATACGTGGGCAACACAGTCTATATGGACAGCATATTCAACGTTGAGGGTCAGCATGTTTTACGTGGTTTGTGCAAAGGTATATACAACGGTTGACGTGGCAGCCTACTCCGTAAATCAAGCTCAGCAGTTTAACGTATATGCAACAGCAGTATTTAACCCACTCATAGCCAATACATTTAACTCAGCGTGGACAGCAGTTTAACATGAGCTGACTTAGCATTATCTCCAGCATTCACGTGGGCAATTAAACCAGCATTTACGTTGGGCAGACAGCAATGTAATGTACAGCAGTTTGCAAGCATTTAACACAGGTATATCAGCAAGTTAAGTGGGCAGTCAATCAGCAAGTTATATTTCAGCCATACGCTCAGTTAACGCATGTTCCCACTCAAGTATTACAAAGGCAGCATTTAACTCAGCAAATTAAAACAGCAGTTAAGGGATCATGAACAGCAGTTCAAAGGCAGGCATACAGCAGTTCTGAGAATAGCATTGAAGTTTGGAAACACATAGCAGCCACTTGTCATTCCATTTTTTTTTATTGGGATCTTCACCTGATTGCCACTTGTCATTGAAATTTGCTTTGGGATTGTCTCCCATTTTCCTATTTATATGAGCCTTGGACTCTTATTGTATATGATAGAACGAGCTATTGGGCTGGCGGAGACTCTGCCGGATTTTGTACTCAGCATTCACATTAATAAATAAAAGTCTTTTGGGTTACCAACTTCTCTTGTGGTGCATGCCTTGGTACATGAGGTATACCTGTGTCGTTTAATATTCATGTGATTTTCATTTGCTATCTAGTTGTTTTTCATTTTGCCTGAAGGCACTATTGTCTAGGGAGGAGAGATTTGCAGCTATCTCAAAGCTCTTCTGGGCTTGGTATATTTTGTACACTTGTTGTAGCTTGTCCATTCTCGGTTGAATGACAAGCTCAACTTGGTCTCTATATGCCAAGTCTCTTTTTGCACTAACAATTCGTTTGCAAGTGTTTTCTGTGTTTTCAAGTGACAGGTTGCCAGCTCTGTTGGAGGGCGAGGACTTCTTCGGCGGGAATAGTCACCTCCAAGGATACCAAGGGTCCACATGCTGTTCATGGCCAGCAAGCTCATTAGACACCAAAAAAAAGATTTATTCAAGAGGGAGTTTCTGGAGCCCTTAGCTTAGTTTCTATTTTGAAAAGTTAAAACAAATTTTCTCCTTTCGTTTGATAGCATTTGTCTTCATCATGAAAAATATAAAAAATAAAAAATTATTTTTGTTGCCAGATTCAGTTGTTTTCATGTTATATCTTTCACGCTAAAATCTGAAGTTTCAAGTCGAGATACGAATATGATATCTAGCTAATGGTTTATAACTCGTGGTGGTTTGAAGCATTCATCTTTTTAAATCTTCAGTTGTTGGATATCATTTGGGTCATTCAAAGAGCACTGTGATCTAGCTGATGACAAATGATTGTTGTTCACGTTTCATGTTTCTATAAT
>APFE031541819.1:0-10815 GCA_000404065.3 Pinus taeda | reverse complement strand
TCAAGGAACTATTTGTTCATTACCTAATGGGGAAGAAGACAGTGAATAAGAGTTGCATGGAAGAGAGAAGGAAGCACAGCAGGAACAGGTACAACAGGAGGCACAACATGCATAGCTTGATGAAACTGTCCCTATACAGCTTATAGACTCATCCAAGCAGCTGGCACAAAGTAGATAGGGTGAGCAGTCACATGAGCAGGACTTGGCTCAAGAAATTGAACAGATGCTAGAGAAAATGGACATGGATATGGTTCAGTGAGAATCATATCAGGATATTAACCTCTTGCCGCAAGACCAAGAGGTCACCCCATCGGCTTCACCATGTTCGAAAGCAAAGGAAGTCCCAAGAGATTAAGGAGACACAAATATCCTTGAAGACGATCCAGAAGTGGATATGTAAAACATATCTTTCAATGAGTCACAACACAGAGTTGTGTAGTCACATAGAGTCCCTACTCTAAATGTCCATGTATGTCTTGCACAGTTTGATGAATGAATCGTGTCCAATGTGTCCAAGCATCCAACTGCATTGGCCAATGCAACCAAAGCATATGTTGAAGCCACCAACTCAAGTATTCGATTATTGATAGCTGAGAATGATTGCATGGCTAAGGAGTTACAAGCATCCATGTAGGGATGAGAACATGTTACAACACCCACCAAAGAAAATTTGAGGAGATCAATACTGAATGAAGTATTATCTCTTGGGATAGTCATGCAGAAGCTATATTCTAGATTCGTTGATGTGCATAAGTCAGTTTTCCATCTTAATGGTTGGCAGCAATGTTGTGCTAGGAGGGCACACATCTTGTCAGAATTGCACACAGTTGTCGATCACATGCAAACATGGATAATGAGGTACAAGGGAGTCCCATTTCATTTTCCAAATATGATGAAGCCAGAGGTGGTAGAGTTAAAGGCACACATCCAGAGTCAAATCCAGAACTACAAGGAACTCCTGTAGTTCATCACTAGTTTGCAAGATTCACATGCACGGGTGTTTAAGAGCATGGATGTCATCATGCGCACGCATGTGATCCCATCCATTGGTACACCCACCGAGGAAAATACAAAGAACCAAGTCTAACTGGAGCTGGAAATGTACTTTGATGAGTTGATGCACATAGCCACCAATACAGACTTGGAGATCAGCATAGACACCATGCATTAGTATCTTTCTAGTCTGACTGCACTCAAGAATATGATGTGCATGTTATCAAATGAGTTGGACAGAGGTGCCAAATCATTGTACCCCGATGCAACAGAGTCAAGAGTTCACTTTCAGAAGGAGGTCACCATGGAATACACAGACACCATCAAGGACTACCAAGCTTTGCATCAGTTTGTCACTATCGATCATCACAAGGATGTTGAAGATTTGGTCTTCCCATAGTTGTCTGAGTCTTAGTGATATCTTTAATGGCTTACTCAAGCCTATTTTGTCTCACATGGGTACATGTGCAGATTCTAATGTAACATGTTGTAAAAGTGAAATACCAAGTGCCAATAGTAGAGTGTAATAGTCATGTAGTAGTTGAAGAGTCATGAGGGTAGGTGAAGAGTCACAAAAGGGAATGTCAAGGGTCACCCCACCCTTTTCTATTTATAGAACCTCATAACTCATTGTATAGGCTTTTGGGAGCCAAGCTTCCTATAGGTGTAACTTAGAGAAAGCTTAGAGTGTATTTTAACAAGCCTTGGCTTCTCCACAGTGTAGAGCTAATACATCTATTTGGAGGAGTAGGCGGCAGTGACTGTAACATTCCACTATCGGGACTAGTGGTTGGTAATGGTTGTATGTATGATTAGATATTTAACTCTTTTAATATAAGAGAGCCAACATGTTTCATGCATATGTTGTTATTGTAGTTCGACTATTCTAGTTACTTTAATGACACATATAGTTGTTATTTACGCATGTATGTATAGACTATTATGTATATGTTTGTATGAATCTTATCGAAATGTGTTGTTGGTATAACCATCACTTTGGATCGTCATCTATCCTGATTTCCATCTTGTGATGTCTTTCTTCTTGTGTGTTCCCTTTCAAGCTGTGTGCCATCACAGGTTTCTAAGGGGCACACTCATCCCTCTGTTCCGTGTGTTAGAGACTTTTATGCACATTCCTCGACTTGCTCCAAAGGTCACACCCTTGCTACCAACAAAGACATATTACTTACCTCTAGGCACAACTGCAGTCAAGGCGATACCAAACTACCCCACTGCTGGGACTCCTACACCAAACGGTCTAAGGTCTGGTAGGGACTTCTTACCAGGCAAATCCCCTAACATGTTGGTAGGTCTAGCACCATCAACACATTCCCAAGGAGATCAAGGAGACTTTAGTGGCATTTGTGGCACTTTTCCAGCTATTGCAGTTGTTGAGCATTTCTCTTCATCAGTCAATGTTATCATGGCACCCAAGAGAACTACTTCAAAGGATACCATAAAGAGCAACTCAGGGGAGGCAGTTGAGAGTATGCTAGTTTAATTTCTAGTATACTCAGACACTCAATTGTTTGTAGAAAAATAATCATATATCACATGGCAGAAGGTGAATGACGTTTTCTTAGCAATAACTCTCAAAGTAGATACAGAAGACCTATAGGTGTATGTCAATGTCTAGAAGTCGAGTTTACATAGGTTGCATATGCAAGTACCAAGCATTCCCATGTGTAGATGGTATTAGCTGGATACTATCTCACACATATCCAAATACTATGACTCTTGGAAGTGCTAGTGGATGGAGGCTTTCCTCTTTTCTGGCAGTAGACTATATCTCACGTACCATTTACCTCAGCCAAAATCGCTCATGGATTCATACTTTTATGAGAAAACCAACAACTTGAGCACTAAGGGGATTGTTAAAGGTTGGGTCAAAGATCCAACAAAGTTTTGTCAGACACCCACCAACAGATACAAGAGAAGATATTTTAGGAGGGCCTATCATCTATTGATCATCTTATGTTTCAAAATCTACGGTCAATAGAGCACCGAGACGTTTTCTAAAGGGTGGGATTTCTTATTGGACAAGGTTATCAATGAAGGTAAACCATTCAATTGGACAAATTTGTTGGATTAACCGCTGCGGATCCATGTATCTAACACCCTTAGTGCTCCCAAGGGTGGGAAAGATATATTCTATTTGTTATCATATCTACTAGATACAATTCACACACGCAATGCATTCTATGGCATGAATTGGATTTGGACGCCATAGGAGCCTATCATGTATGTTTATTGCAAGATGCTTTCGAAGTGAAAACACAGAAGAGTAATGGGGAAGCTAACTAATTACTTCATCATTTGTTCGTAGAAAATCATATTTGAGGAAGGGCTAGCCACCTTACATGTCACATGGGGTAATGGAAGCAGTATCCAGAGAAAAGATTGCTTTGCCTTGCCGGATGGCACTTTCCTCAAGGTATTTGGCAGACAAAAGTCTCCACATCTTTTACCAAGGTATGACACCGATAAGTTAGTCATGCAAGAAGTTGTGTATCATCTCTCCATAGGGTTATCAGTAGCTATGCATAGGAAGAATAAAGAACCTTTCCCTATCCTTCCTTTGCAAATCAGATTGTACGAGATCAAGAAATTGAAGGTTGTAGATACTGAAGGTAAGGAAATAGAGAATTTTTCATTTAGTACTCGGGATTTCAATACGTACGATCCAAGGAATATTTGAAAATACCATTGTGCAAGGATCCACTTTTAGTGGCTACTTAGGACCTTTCAGTAACCGGAGGAGGATGGATGGAAAAATTGTTACAATGCCTCCAAGTCCTATGAGGTGATTAATTTTGCAAGAAATTCACAGGTTAATCTATAGAAGGAATCCGCTCCAGAGGAAACACCATCAAAATAGAAAAACCCAATGTGCGAGAAGGGAAAGAGGAGGTTTATTCAAAACCTTGGGGGAGAGTGAAGCCGTAAGATGAAAGAAAATCTAGTTATTATGAAAGCATCTTTAATAGTATAGGAAAGGAGGAGATAGAGGATGGAGGAAGCAGTGCAAAAGAAAAGAGAACAACAAGAGCATAGGATGAAAGAAGAAGAGAAGAAGAAGTAAGAATGAGAAGAAAGGTGAAGGGCAGACGCAATAGAAGAAGAAACAATGCAAGGAAGAGATGAAGAGCTATGACATAACCGACAATCAGAGTAGGATATAAAAATAGATGCAAGAGAAAGAGCTCACTCAAGAAATAGAGGAGTTGATCAAAATTTAATTCATGGAGGAACTGGAGCCATAGGACCAAGTTGTCAACCTGATGCTAAGTACATGGTATATAAACATTTAGTCTCCCTATCCTCTAGCAGAGCAAGCTCCAAGTGAGGAAGAGGAAATTGTTCCTCTCAATGATGGTTTCGTTATGGATACACATAATCTAACCTATGACAAACTTTAGAAGAAACAAATTGTATAAGAAATGAAGAAACATTTTAGGGATGACCTCACATCTCCAACGTTCATCAAAGAAAGGGTGATCATGACAGACACCAAAATAAATCCAAGTGCCATGTCCATAGAGACTCACCTTTTAGTCTCTGAGTCCTCCAGTAGAGAAATCTCTAAATGAGGAAGAGGAAAGTGTTCCCCTCGATGATGGTCTGGTTATGGATACGTACAAACTGACCTATGAAGAAATTCAGAAAAAATATTATACAAGGAAAGAAGAAAAAATTTCCATACGACCTCGCATCACCTGAGTTCATCTGAGAAAGGGTGGTTATGATAGACACTAGAAGAAATCTAGGTGCCATTTTCGCAACCAACTTGTCCTTCACAGGTGCTTCAAAGTCAAATACAAACTATTTGTTAGCCGATAACAAACAATTAATAAATAACTTGTAGGCTTCCCGGAAAGAGGTTAAACAACTCCAATCAGAGGTATAAAATGTAGCTTTCGCACAGGTCCATGTGGAAGAGTTAAAGGCACCGATACTCCGTGAATTATCGACACTGGGAGGGACCATACAAAATCTTTATGAGGACCTTGTTACCATGCATAATGAAGTCATTCAATTGCATGGCTTGCAAAAGAACTGTAGATATTTTGTTAGAACCCTTAGGAATGTACAAGATGACATCACTACTATGCATGAATGGTCAATGCAATACAAAGGAGCACTTCTTGAATTGGGAAGGAAAACAAGGCAAGAGGCATAGTTGGAGAAGGAAAAAGTTCAGATTCTTATCCATAATATGCAGAAGTACATTGGTGGCCCTGTGTAATCAACGCAATTTTATTCCCGCTCAAGAAGGAAACAAAAACAAGTTCCAAGTTAGTGTGCCCAGATGCCATGGAGGCTAGAGTTCACTTCCATCTTGACCCCATCACACAGTTTGGGGATGTCATCATGCAGTACAAAGCTTGGAACTGTTATGTAACTGAGAAACATCAAGTGGAGTTTGTTGAGATTGAGCTTCTCCAAACTTAATATTAATGGTTTTATCTTATTAGGCTGGTTAGTTGGCTCTACCTGATTTTGTCTTATTTGGGTATGAGTAATTGTAATATTATTTTGTATGTGGAATTACAAGTGTCAATATTGGAATGTGAAGAGTCATCATGTAATGAATGCAATGAGTCATTTTGTAAAGAAGTTGAAGATTCTTGAGGGAAGTCCAAGAGTCACAAAGGGGAGTTGAAGGGTCACCCCCTCTTGTTATAAATATACCCTCATAACTCATGTAAAAGGATTGTCTTTGGAGGAGCTAAGATTTTGGCTAGGCTTAGGCTTAGAATCAAGAGCTTGGGATTTTGTGAGAGCCTTGGCTACTCCGTAGCATAGAGGGAGTATATTTATTTGGAGGAGTAGGTGTTGACTTCATGTTCCACTATTGAGGCTAGTGGTCTGTCAGTGGTATATGTATGGTTGGAACTTTCACTTAATAAAAGCTCAGAGACAACATACATTCATGCATATATTGTGAATATAGTAGAAATATTCTTGTTATGTTTGTAATGCGTGTTATCTAACTTACGCTTATGCTTATGAACTATTTCATTTGCATTGGTATGAATCTTGTAGAATACGTGTTGTTTTTTAATTCCATCATTGTTAACTTGTTTATTATTTCGCAGATTAGCTTGTGATGTCTTTATGCTCATGTGTTCCTTTCAAGCTTCATACTATTATAGGATTCGAAGAGACTCACTCATTTTCCCCTCGTGTGTTAGAACCTCCATGCATTTCACTTGAATTTCCACAGAGTGACAGACTTATTCCCATCGTATTCACCATACATCACTCTATGTATTATTGCATCCAAGGCACATCATTAAAATCCACTGCATCAGCAACCGAGTCGTATTTCGAAAGGGACTCCTACATCAAACAGTGTGAGGTCTAATTGGTACTTCATATCGGGGTTATTCCCTCAATGTTGGCTAGTCCAACACCATCAACACATCCCATTCAATGTAATTGTCACTAAATCACTGCATGAAATCTTTTCACCAATAGTGCCAAGCTTATCATGAATTTCTTTGATTATAGAAAGAAAATTACTAATAGCTCCATTTACTTATATATTTTAAATACAACATATATATCTTTAATTTTTTTGGTGGATGTGTCCATCTAAATATAGTATTGTGATTTACGAAAAATACACCTATCTTGATCATATATTTTTGAATTATAAACAAATTATATACAAGCATCATGTAGCAATAACTTGATGGTTCCATAACAATTCTACAATTATAATAAATAAACTATATTTTTAAAGTGTAATTTCTATATTTGAGATTTTTGGTGGATATATTCACCTAAATTTAAGGTTCTTGTCCACCGAAAATCATATTTTACCAAGTCATATATTTTTAATAATAAACAAATTAAAGTCACGCCTCCTATATAAAAACTACCTAGTGGTCCCATAGCAAAAGAAACATTTCATTATATTTATTTAAATTAGTGATAAAGAGCTTGATAAAATTTAACATATACATATATGAATTCAAAACAAATATTTACAAGTAAATTACATAACAACCACGAATATTTCCTAACAAGTAGAATTTTATATGCCATTTACTCACATAGTCCTTTCTAATTGAAACCCAGGCATATGGGAATTCATATCTTGTAAAAGAACGTAAGGAAAAAAGACAATCTTATAGCATACTAAATGAAAAAGTTAGTGAACTATGAATATCCCTCAACCATTGTTTAACTAATTATCCACCTTGCTCGACACAAAGGTACATGAAATCTCCTGAAACAATAAACACATTTCACACCCATAATTTACAATAAAACGCCACCCAAAATAACTTTTCCTCTAGTTTGAAAACTATATAGATAAGTAAGCTAGAAAGTTGTTGGAATTGTAAATTATAAATTTGTTGATTAGCTCAGCTAATCCTATAACTTAATATGAGATCATGCATTGCAGATTGAAGATTGCTATTAATTCCACACCATTTGTAAGTTCATTGCACATAGGATAAAATCCTTAAGAATGTAGGCATCTAGTAGGAAACGTACCCTAGCATTTTTATCATAAAATATCTACATACAAGTATTAAGCGAAGATTTGTATAATGTAAAATTTAATGTCCAATGCATATAGGAAAGTTGAATTATTTTTGTAGGATAATAAATAGAAATTGCAAAAAAAAAATTATGTTCAATTGTTTTTTGCATGTATATCACCACATTCATTTATCTCTCATAGTCAAAGATAGATATAAATCATAAACAAAAAAACAAACTCTATAAGAAAATCACTAAACATAGACATAAAATCTATATAAAATTGGAAAAATATCCGTAAAACCAATTGAATTTGAGCACATTTCCACCAAAACATAGCTCCATTGGATAGTTTGTCAAGACAAAACTCATAAAACTATATTTTAAAATCTAAAATCATATGTTATTAGGGTTTTTATTTCTCTTTATATTTTCATACATATATATTATTGTTATTTGTGTATGCATGTAAATTAAAATTATGCAGAAAAAGGGAACAACAAAATAATAACTTACAAACCACGATTTGACAAAAGATATAAAATAGGAAACCCTTTTTGGATAAAACTCAGCTATAAGGTGAGATAGTTCTGCTCTCTTTCTCACAATATAAAATGGATGCAACTACAAAAAAGTATGGCTTGTGGCGCATGGGCTACTACAATGCACAAATAATATATATATTCTCTATTCCCAATCCCTCTCAGCCATTTCTGCTAATCTCTAGAATAAATACACTTGAAAATAATGGAATCCCTTTTCCTCTAAATAGTCTAGTTATAACACAACTCAATAACCTACTAGTGGTTAGGTTTGACCTCCTCAACCCTTGACCAAAGTTAGAATAAGGACTCTTCTAGATTCTTATTCATCATAATCACATTTCTAGTCCCTTTTCCATGCGCTATTGGGGCTGATGTGGCATCCTCTTCAATTATGGTGGTGAAAAGATGAAGATCAACTTCCAAGTGGGATAAATTTTACATATGGAGTCTAATTGAGGTGATTCTTGTGTTATTGGAAAGGTCTTTGTGTGTAGAATAGGAAAATAAGAAACTAATCTAAGAAGAAAAATTTCAAACCCCAAAAGGTGTCATTTGATGTATGAAAATTCTCTTGGAAGGTTTTAGACCCCAGCTCCACCTTTACCTCTGCCTCTACAAGTCAAATAGGTTGTACAATATGATTGCATTCACCTTAGCATTTTTTCCTAATCTCGCACTAGCATTTCATCATCTGCTTTAGAGGTCCTGATCTCATCCCTTAAGCACCTTGAGGTATTCATCCAGTTAAGAGAGTCTGACCCTCCCCCTCAGGCAATTGTTATTTCTTCCTCATTCCTTCTTACTCTTCACATTTGTATTGTGATTGATCATATCTATATTACACCATTCCTGTCCTCATTCCTTTGCTTCTCGGAATGTGTTATCATTCACACATAATTATTAGATACATTATGAAATAAATAAGTAAGCATAGTATTGACCATGAACTTTCTTTCATGGAGTTCCCATGGGAAACTAGTTCTATAAAATAAGCCATATCTGTATTCAAGTATCACTTGATCATGAAGTTATTAACATTATTGTAGGTTTCTACATAGCTAGCATAATATTTTAGTTCACACAGTTGTTAGTACCATACTACATGCTTCATTCACAAAGTAATCCCTTCTATGATTTCGAAGATCAATCAATCAAATCGACTTTTAACACCTAAAAAATTTTGTTATTAACTTTCTAGAAATCGATATGAAACCCCTTGCAGAAATCCTATCTTTACCTGATCATGATAAATCCCATTAGTCTAGGTGTTGAACTTGGATGCTTTGATACCACACTATAACACCACCCCCTCCTAGCCCCTTAGCTCATATGTTGGGAGGAGGCTAGTTAATATATTAGCACAAGATCCAACGTTCTATTAAGGAAATGGTGTCTAATTTTTTTTTATCTTTTCAACTAGTTTAAAGTTATAAATAGACATCAATGTTGCATCCATTTCTTTGAGACGATTCGACAATATAAAATTATACTTTAGTCCAACCTACGAACCATAATATTTGACCATTTGAGTCTCTAAAAAGTGAGAAGGCACCACATCATCAATATTGTCCCATAATTCTCACGTTGAAGTCTACATCATCCTCCCAGTGTCTCCTAACAATGACATGTTAGCTATCGACTCAATCATAACAGAAGCCTTTACACACACACACATAGCTAATGGATAGGTTGTTAATTGTTGGTAGTTCTTCCATTACCTGAGCCTATTACTCCTTCCCTTCTCATCTTACACCCTCATAAAAGGCTCCAAGAAAAAAAATCCTATAGGATAACATGTTTGTGGATTCACCCTTTTGCCAATGAAAAATTTGTTGAGTTCACATGCATGCCACCACATCCCAACTTGCATTACCCTATTTCATTTAAATACACTTTTTTGTTGAACAATTGGGGCTCAACCTCCAAGCTTATTTCATATCAGCGACTTCACACCTCCACCCAGTCAATGCTCTGAGTTGGCCCACTATCTCTCATTCCTATTTGATAACATCAGTTACCATGTTCTTGCCATCACAACCTTGTGTTGAGTCATACCAACTTCACCACAAACACAATACCCTGTTATCTCTAGGAGATGGGCTCCATGACGAAAATTTTCCCATCATATGGTGTAATATGTTTCATCTAAACGGGTCACATATTCCATTTCCTAACGTCACAATAAGCCTTTTTCCATAGGAATTGGCTCTTCCATCAGCCAATGCATGGCCTCCAAATCATCCTGGTCCACTCCATGCAACTAACCTTGCTATGCCAACCTAGCTATTGTAACCCTGATATTTCTCTTGTGCCACCTCTTGTGGGCTTCTAGGGACACAACCTTTTGGTCACAGTATTTCTCTCCTCCACTGATTCCTTTAATTTACTCTTATTAATTGACTATGTGAGCTCTTGCTCTTGGTCATGCATTGCAGCCATATGAATTAACAACCTGGATTTGAAGCCGACTATCACACAACTTAATAAATTCTTCCAAAATCATGGGTAAGGTTAAAAGGTTGATGATGTGAGATAAGGTCATGAGACAATATCTTTATGAATTTTGCATGATGAACCATTTGCGGAGGGTCTCTCCCATGAATCAAATGTGGTGGTTCTATAATAACTTAGACTTGCGACATAAATCCACCATCGCCCTTATATTTTTATGAAACATGTTCTTGTACCATCCCTCTTGAGATTAAGATAGGATTTCCCTTTCTGGGTTACCGATGGCCTTATTGTAATGCGCTAAATAGGGACTTGTCATTCTATATTG
>APFE031541813.1:29799-51844 GCA_000404065.3 Pinus taeda | reverse complement strand
TTTCATAAATTTTCAAACTGGATCCATGAACATCAAATAATCATCAAGTACATGAGAATCACCCAATCTCTTTATACAATGAACCAATGAATTACCCAACTCTTCAAAATGCTGTAATCAGAAAAGAAGTACCAAAAATATAAACCCAGAACTCTGCTGCAGTAGATAAAGGACAATCAACAATAGTTTCAAGATAAGACCGCAACTTCACCAACAGGGGTCTGCGTATATCCGAAGCTCTTCTGAGACAGAACTGCGCAGATCTGCACTGGTTATTCTTCTGCTCTGCGAACTTTTCTTCAGATCCGCACCTTCACTTCTGAATTTCTGCGTAGACCTGCACTATGCCTTATTCTCGCCTGCTTACCTCACACTTCGCACTTGACTGTGCTACGTGCACCCCACACCATGCCTTCTCCTGTACTGTGTACCCCGCACTGCGCCTTTGACTGCGCTGCGTACCCACGCACTGTGCCTTTGACTTTGCTGTGTACCCACGCAATGCGCCTTTGAATCACCTACTTAATTTTGATTAGGGCCAATTATTCAGTACACCAATGTGCCACAGTTAGTCAGATCCACAGATCTGTTCATGCGCCCGAGAGATCACGACATGCCAATAGATTCACCTTAAGTTAAGTTATCTCCGTGAATTAGATCTAGCTTTTAAAAACCAATCACCCAAAATTTCAGATCTTAAGATATTCAATTGCCAAAGTTGAGTTTAGCCAAGTGATCTCCTTCCCTATTTATAGTCAAGCCCTTATTCACACCATGGGACAAAACCATCAATAACCAATACAAGGGATCCAAACCGGGGCTAAAATAGATCCTATACCACAGGCCAAAACCATAGGATCAAGATCGGCGGGTTGAATACCACAGGCCAAACATAAGAAACCCCACGTGAGCGTGCTTTTTACTGCATGGAAGTGTGTGCACTGAGGTCTACACCTTCTGTTCGGACAACCTGCGTACATGACCGCAACGTTCTGAACGGCGTACCTGCGGGTCCGCGCCTTTTGAACTGTATACCTGCGAACCTCTTATTTTCATTATTTTGAGAGCCTGAACAGACCATTGCCACTTGAGTGAGTTGCCATCAAGTACAACACCTGTATCATAGAGACATAGAGCCATACCAGAATCATAATGCCAACAGGAATATAGAGAGCTCCAAAACTAAACTAACAAAAAGCTAAACTAACCCCAAAAGTTGTGAATTGGTCCTCAAAAGTCTTTTTATCACTTGATCCGAGTTAACTCAACTCCCGGATTTAACCAAGATCTTTTTCTTTCATGATGTGATTAGAATCGTATTTAAAATAGCATAAAGAAATATAAATGCATGTTGTAAAGAAGAAGGAACATGACAAAAATTAGCAACATAAAACACAAGATGTTGATAATGGAGTTCGTCTAGGAGGGACTACATCTACAGGCCCCGGTGTCAAGATGGTGTAGGTCACTGCATTAAGTGATGTCAATAGTGATGATGTACATAGGTGGTGATGTTGCTATCATACAAGGAAAATTCCCTCACGCAGGAGTGGCTCCACAAGATGTTCCACTACAGGAACTCTCAAGTACAAAAATACTTCTATTAGTATGACATAAACACATGCACGATGATAATGAGCATCCCACCAACACGGAATCATAGGGATCTCAATGAAACATACAGGGCGACACATGAGTATCTTGTCAACATGATGACAAATGGATCTCAAAAAGAACTTGATGAATCATGACAACAAGTACATCCCACAGATGATTCCACGTCACATCAAGAAGGAATCATGAAACAATTAAGAAAATAAGATCCCAAATCAAACATCAAACATAGGTATATGCAGTGCAATGCATCTCATAGAAAAAATAAGTACATGAACGCATAGCATATACGTCACATCCTGGGGCCATCTGAAGAAAAGGATGTCAAACTACTGGAGTTGGTCGTACCATCAATCTCGCAGCGTCGAATCTCATGGAAATGACTGCTCACCCATGAATGCTGACACTTGCACTCCACTTTTAAAAGTGGCCAAAAATGAAATTATCATGTGGATAATCTAAATGCACCATCAGATTTTAGGCATTGAATAATGTAAAATTGACTATCAAATTTCTAAATTCTGAGAAAGTGAAAATCTGGAGCTTAAGGAATCTTTTAGATCCCCCTTAGATTCCTCAAAGATTCACTCCTCTGAGCCATCTGAATATATGCTACTTGGATCAAAATTATAACTACGCCATCAAGTTTGTGTCACTGATAGGTGTAAGATCGATATAAAATTTGTTTGATTTGGACACTTGCAAAATTGCACCCTCCTAAGCATTTGGCTCAATTATGGTTCTGCCTGTGCTTTTTCCAGGTTCATGGTTCCACCTGCAATAAAAAAAGAATGCCTTGAAAAACATGCTCTCCTCGGTCTCTGTTCCATGCTCACCCTGTGTAAATGAGTGGAAGGGTTTGTATAAGCATGGTTGGGCAGAGTTAGCAATAATGCCGTTATGGCCCGCCACCACTTTAATTATTTTTATTTTATTTTTATGTTACAAAAAAAAAATCATTAGGCAATTTTGAACATTTGAAAATTAACCGTAGGAGTGCTTTTATCCATTTGAAAATTTCTCCCAGAATCCAGCCAAGGTTGGTTGAAATTCGGTGGCCAGATTTTGGCAAAATTGTTCCCTCCTTAAGTCTGCCCAGTCACCCAAGTCAACCTTGAACTTTAACTGCCTCTAATTTTTGTATACAATCTTGGTTTGGCAAACCGTTGACACTGTTGCAATCAAGACAACGTGATCTACACTCTGGTCTTGGTTCAACAACATCATGATCACTTTGATTTTTACGCTTTTTGAGTCCTTTGGGACTTCTTCGTATGTCTAGAGCCATCTGGATCAATCCTCCCCACTGAGGAGCTTTTTTTCCTCCAAAAGCATGAAAAATAATCTGCAACTTCTTTGTACCTTGTCTGCATCATAAGCATCCTGAAATTTTCTCACTTCCATCTCCTTCACCTTTGTTCTTCGGAGCCTTAAGCGATGAGATGACACCTGCAACCTCTAGAACCTGTAGTACATTGTTTTTCAAATTACATGCTTGTCTTACATGACCAACTAATGACCCAAGCATCACATGATTTCCATGAGTTTATAACACATACTCGGTTGTCAATTTTACATCAAAATGGAAACAATACCCCATCTATGAAAATAAGGCCAACATACAATTGTTGCTCCAACCGATGATGGAAAACATATCATCACTGCAACACATGATTTACAAAAATAAGGCTAGACACTATTATTGCTTTGACAATTGATGGAAACACAACATCACTTTCACAGTGTATCATGCAACTCAAAATAAGACCAGACATCATTGTTGCTTAACAAGTGATGGAAACACGTCATCACTTTTACATTTTCAAATGCAACAAATGATTTACAAAAGCACGACCATGACAAGCTAACATATATAGAAACTATTTTTCACTTATTGATGTGAATGGGTCATCCCCCTGTGGTAGTTTTGCTTTTCGAACAACCAGTTCATCTGGTTCATGCATTGACACTTTGTCTTTAAGGAGCTGCTCTGGATGGAGCCTCCAACAAGTGGCTCTTTGATGGCCACCTCTGTTGCAATGAATACAATACATCTTCTTCCCCTAGATTTGCTTAACATGTTTCTATGCCTACTATTGAGAGGGTCTTTCATGCCTCATCCTTTTGTGTGCTACTACTCTTTTCCAACACTTATAAAATGTATGGTTATGTAATCCACAAAAGGTACATGTTTTTCTATGCCATGTTTTATGTCCATCATTAAAAACATTATTATAATTGAAATGAACATTTGAATATCAAGACTGGTTATACCTTTCCTTGTTGTCTCTAGTGTAATTATGGTGATGAGAGATTGCCTCAGCTCTTTTCCCGCAATAGGCATTGCCATGGGCGGATAGGGATTTGTTCCCATCATTCTCTTTCCTTGACAATTTCGATGATACCTCAGAATAATATGACGCCTTCGAGCATTCTCCTTCGGCGTATCCCAAGCCTGTGAATTGAGGTCTTTGAACAACATCCAATGGTTGAGTTATGCCTTGGTTATTAACACCAAGTTATTTTTCCTCCTTGCACCTCATCCTGGTAAGGAGCTCATGTTTGTCCCTATAATTAGTATCTCCACATCTCCAACATAAATCATACTATGTCAAGATGAAACCGAAAGGAAATCAACATCTTTTACCTTCCCTATTTAATTGGAAAGAATTGATGAGGACTTATCATCATTTGTTGTTGGTGGCTCGCTTGCTGTTGTGGTGCATTCCCCAACTTCCTTTCTGACATACCCAAGTCCTACCTGATGAGGTAACTCCTGTACTTTGATGGGGTTGAAAATGCCTTGGCCATTAATTCCCAAGCCTTTTCCTTCATACCCCATTCTCTTCAACAGTTTGGAGCCAATTCCTGTGGTATGATTTTCAAAAACAGTGAAATCATCATTACGAAACATACATGAATTTGGAGAACTACTTTTTACCTCACATGGATCACACTGCAGTTTTTCCAAGGCCTCATCCTTAGCTTCCATTTGTTGTAGCAAATTGTGCTTTTCCTCTTTCTCTTCATGTAGAAGCATCTTCAATTCAGTGTTCTCTATTTGAATATTTTGGTTGTCATGCTTCAGTTCTTCCATGACCTCTTCTATGGCTCACAACTGAAGTTGCAATTGCTCCTTTTCCTCTGTCTCATTTTGTAGAGCTTCATACATTATTTCCACACTTTGGGAAATTTTGAGCATGGTATCGTACATCAATTTTTCATCCTTTGTCACTGCACGTTCCATTGTTCACACTTGCAATTCACATCCATGCAAAGACCACTTTGATACCAAACTTGATCCAAGTTGACTCAACTCCCGGATTTAACCAATATCTTTTGTTTTCATGATGTGATTAGAATTGCATTAAAATAGCATAAGGAACATAAATGCATGTTGTAAAGAATAAGGAACATGACAAGAATTAGCAACATAAAACGCAAAATGCTAATAACAGAGTTCATCCAGGAGGGACTACGTCTTCGGGCCCCATTGTCAATATGGTGTAGGTCATTGCATTAATTGTTGTCAATAGTGATGATGTACATAGGTGGTGACGTCAGTATCATAAAAGGAAAATTCCCTCACGCAGGAGTGGCTCCACGAGATTTTCCACTACAGGTACTATCATGCAAAAAGATACTCCTATCAGTATGACATAAACTCATGCATGATGATAATGAGCATCCTGCCAACATCGCATCAAAAGGATCTCAATGCAAACATACATGGTGACACATGAGTATCCCGTCAACATGACGACAAATGGATCTCAAATAAAACCTGACGAATCATGACAACAAGTACATCCCATAGATGATTCCACATCACATCAAGCAGGAATCATGAAACAATGAAGAAAACAAGATCCCACATCAAACATCATATAGGGATCTATGTAGCACAATGCACCTCATAGAAAAAGAAGTACATGACACAGTACATATACCTCACATCCTTGGGCCATCTGAAGAAAAGGATGTGAAACTGCGGGAGATGGTTGTACCATCAATCTCATGGCATTGAATCTCATGGAAATGACTGCTCACCCATGAATGTTGACACCTGCACTCCACTTTGAAAAGTGGATGAAAATGAAATGATCAAATGGAAAATATGAATGCACCATCAAATTTGTGGCATCGAATAGTGTAAAATCGATTGTCAAATTTCTGAATTCTGAGAAAGTGAAAATCTGGGGCTTAAGGAATCTTTTAGATTCCCCCTAGATTCCTCAAAGATTCCCTCCTCCAGGTCATCTGAAGATCTGTTGCTCAGATCAAAATTTTTCCCTCCTAGTAATTTGGCTCAATCATGGTTATACCTATGCTTTTCCCAAGTTCATGGTTCCACCTGCAATAAAAAAAAGGACACCTTGAAAAACACGCTCTCCTAAGTCTCCATGCCGCACTCCCCCCATGAAAATAAATGGAATGGTTTGTATAAGCGTGGTTGGGTGGAGTTAGAAACAATGTCATTATGGCATGTTGGTGGCAGGGGAATATAGGAAGGCTAAGGTTATAGGTTCTAAACCCGCTCTCACCCAATTTTAACACAAGCACATATTAATTTTAACCAACAATTATATGACGTGTTAATAAAAATGCATGCAGGTTGGTTGTTTGTTGCATTTAATGTTATGTTTGGTTGGAGTGGTATGATGGGGCCGCCCAGTGGGGGTTGGCCCACATGGGCCGGGAAGGTTCAATCCCCACTGACCTCGCACTTAAGTAATGACATATAAATATATATATGGTGGGTGTGATGGGTGGTGGGGGTGGCGGGGGTCATGGCCTACCACCACTTTAATTTTATTTTTATTTTTATGTTATAGAAGAAAGTCGTTAGGCATTTTTTAACATTCGAAAATTGACCGTAGGAGTGTTTTTATCCATTTGACAATTTGGCCCAGAACCCAGTACAGGTTGGCCTGAATATAGTGGCCGGGTTTCGGTGAAATGGTTCCCTCCTTAAGCCTACCCAGTGACCCAAGTCAACCCTGAACTTTGACTGCCTCTAACTTTCACATATAAGCTTGTTTTGATGAACAGTTCACACCATTGTGATCAGGACAACAAGATCTACACTATGGTCCTAGTTCGATAACATTCTAATCACTTTGATTTTTGACCCTTTTTGAGTCGTCTAGGACTTCTACCTGTGTCTCAAGCCCCCTGGATCATCACTAAGGCCTCTATTTTCCCCATTTCCCTTTATTTTCCTTCAATTTTCCTCCTCATGAAAATTTTTGACCTTTCATCTCCCTTTTCTCTTATTTTCCTTCATTTTCATAAATAAATGTCAATTCATGCATCTTTGCCTTTGCTAGATACCTTTTCCAATTTCATTAGCCACAATAAACAACAATTGACACCCACTAAGTTGTTTTTCTTGACATGCATCTTGGAATACATTTCACGTGACCTTGGTCTTATTTTTCCTTCATTATCCTTTATTACATGAACTTTTAACCTAGGGTTGTTACATTTCCATTAGCTAGCCTCATAATACGTGGTCCTCCCAAATACAAGGTGGAAGCTCATGCTTCTTTGGCCAATGAATCTTCTTTAGTTGGTTAAAAATATCTTAAGAAATCCAAATTTTCAAAAAGGATGGAAGCCATCCATAATTTATACTTGGGTCCCTTTATGGTAAAGAAGAACATCATTACTTTGTAGGAAATAGGCTTAGTTGGTAATTTTACAAGTTTTAGTCTAGTCCTAACTCTATCCTAGATTAGTTTTCTAAAAATGGGGGAGATCATGAGTTAATTTCTACCATATATCATGGAAAAGGATTTTAAATTTTAATTTTT
The DNA here is from genome assembly GCA_000404065.3 of Pinus taeda. NCBI lineage: Eukaryota > Viridiplantae > Streptophyta > Pinopsida > Pinales > Pinaceae > Pinus > Pinus taeda. The sequence continues at coordinate 44,414 of APFE031541813.1, read as the reverse complement.
GAAATAAAATACAAGAAGGCTTTTATCTTCAGATATGGCCCCTACTTCTTGGACTCTAGGGGAATGCTTCTTTTCAACTAGACTCTAGTAGACTTTGACCCTTACAAGGAAATTTCTTCTACCATTGTTTGGATTGGCTACCAGATTTACCCATTATTTTTAGGGAGGGTGATATTTTTAAATCTACTAAAGCCACAATAGGTCATTATATTACTCATGTAGAGCATGAGGGAAATATTTTCACATGTGTCAGAGTTTTTTTGGAAATGGATTTTGCAAAGGGACTTCTTGAAGTGATTCAACTTGACTTGGAGGTTTAGCGCCATCTCCAAACCCTTTATTATGAGAAACTTTCTTTCAAATACAACTCTTTCCATGAGTATGGAAACTTTTCCGAAATTTGTCCTAATGCTCAAGTAACTCAATCATTTTCTAAGTCATCTCTAACATCTAATAACAATGATGAACAAGGATCATTAAAACAAGTTTCAAGAAAGCAAAACAAACAATTAACTAGAAGGAATCATACTAACATTAGGCCTAATTCAAACCCATTTATGCCCTCTAATAACAAATTTGGAGCAATTAAATCCAAGGAGGAAGAAAATGAGGAATTAGAAAAGAACAAAAGAACACCTCAAAACAATGCATTCCTCCATTCTAGAGAATATCATTCCTCATAATAAGGATGATATCCCATCTGGGGAAAATATAGAATCTTCACAAGATAGGGATCACTTTGTTTTATAAAAGGACAATTCATATGCTAAAAAGCAGAAAGAGAAGCAGGGAAATCACTGCTCTACTTCTCCTTCCTTTTGTAGATGTTTTAAAATAATATACATTCATTCCCTCCATTAACAAGAGGTAGGAAGGATCCCCCACATGGGATGACTCTCGAGATAAATGGGAGGGGGGGGTGGGGGTTTGTCGCAACCCAACGACCTAGATGAATATCTCGGGGATGCAACAAACTGTCGCCAAGAGGTTTAATGGTGAGAATGATTGCAAGATATTCCATTAACGGTGATTAATATGATTTAACATTATGAATTAGATTGGAGATGGTGGGAATTAGATGAGGTTTTTGAGTTTGGAACTCATGTGGAGGAAACCGATAACAAGACCCCCCCACCCAGTGCATTCTCCATGCAAAGGAATTGCTACTATGGTATGTCATTTGATGGTTTGTTGAATGTGGAAGACGAAGGGAGGATGAAAACTAAAGGTTTTTCATGCTGGAGGAGGTGGAATTTGCATTACTTTGAGTCTCTTTCACATTGGAACAGAGGCATGATAGTGGATTTTCTGGTATGGAGAGATGACTTCTACTCTCATCTGTATGGAAAAGAAGCATCTTGAGGGTAAATTTCTACCACTTTTTGACTCTATTTCTGGTGTTCCATGGCTTTTTAATGATGGTTGTTTTACCGAATGTAACATGCAAGCAAATTAAATAATGTGTTTAATGTTAAGAGAAATAAGATGTCCTTGGTCACTTATATTTTGTTGATACTAACATCGAAGTTTCATATAATTATCGGCAATCAATCCTTATATCTACAATTTTTATCTACTTTATGTCTACTTGAATTTTACTTTATTAACTCTACTTTTGAAGCTAAATTAGCCTTTCCTAGTGAAGATTTATTGTAAGATCCTTTTGCGTGTGAAAGGTCTATTTCTTTGCTATGCCAACTAAGGAAGACCATATATTTTGACATCCTAAAGGGCAGGTTTTTACTTTCCACTGTGTAAAAAATATCTACCTATAGGAAAATTTCCTTCTTTTCCTATTTTTGATTTTGGTATATTTTGGTCTTATATTCACAAGATTTTTAGTGCCTTCAATATGCAGCCAAATACAATTTTGTTGTTGTTGTTTCGAGAAGTGAACAAATTCTAATATTTGGTCTATTGGTTTGATATTTTCATCAAAGCTTTGGTTCATTATGGGTGTTTTAGTTCTTGTGCTTATTGTTTCAAATTTCCATGTGTCTTCTCATATTTTGGCATATTGTTTTTGTCCTAGATGTTGAGCTTCCATGACCCTGGTGTCTAGGATAGAATCTTAAATATTTGATGCTAGAAAAACAAGAATATGAAAAAATCTACTTACCACAACAGAACAATATAATGAAGTAAATCATTCACATGCACAATAGAAACAATAAAAACAATATATGTAGCCCAAATTCATTATATTATCAACATATATTACAATAGTCTGGGGCTCCCATACAAGGGATAATGGCCCTCAAATGTCCACAAGTATAATAATAGAAGATACAAATGACAATTGCGTTGCTCTATTTCACAATCAGAGCCTCTATGTCGTATATCATCCAATTTTTCCTTTTCTTCCAATCTTCTCTCTAAAGGGCTACTAACCACCAACTATGCCCTCTTCGAATTTGCTTCCACAAGCTACAATATGATCATCCTAGCAATAAATGCAAGACAAGATCATCCACATACATGTACTTGAGAGCTGGTGTATCTGCTATAGCTTATCATTCTAGTTAGGACATCATTTCAGACCATGACAACCCTCTCTAACCACTGCAATGGACCTTAAACTTAATATGGCTTCCCTTCTTTTCTTTGATGCCTCCCACGTTGCGTATTGCCTTGCTTTCAGCTCTTGGTAATAGGCCTTACAACCCTTCTAACATGCCTAGAACATGCCTACAATGCCTCTATAATGACTACAGGGCCTGCGACCTACTAAATCGAGGGATATCCACCCTTTAACCTGCACCAAATAGCTTAGAACAATGTGGTTTAGCCTCTATTGTACCTTGGCCTTCTTCAACCCATAAAATAGACTTCAAAATTTACCTTATGCTACTCAACCTTCTCCTTCTTGGACAATGGCTACCGAAGGTGATGAATTTCTATGAATTATTGCACATGGATTTTCTCAAATGAACCTCAATCAACTATTATTTATCCAAAACTAGAGGGCTCAATGAATTACCTAAGAGACATGACTTTTGGACGTTCTTCCTTCAAGCCTACATTACTTGAATGCCCAAAAATCAATTTATTAACTTCAAAAATTTAAATCTCATTAACGAAAACTCGGATTTTGACGATTCTGGAAGAGTTCGATTATCCTCGCCATCCTTTATCATATACATCCATTACATGTCCAAAACGATCCATGGTTGTAAACCAAACATTGATGGGTGTAAAACCCAAACCTTGGATTCCAAGCCCACAAATGAATTTTTTGGTGCTCCAACCTCTAAACCTTGAACACTAGGACTTGGATTACCTCCCAATTTATCAAAAATAAACACTCCCTCTTAGCAAGGGAGGTAACTCCAAGACTACGAAGTAACTCATCATCATCATCACTACTCGCAACACTCGCCGAAATCTTGGTGCTCACAACTACAACAATCCCTATAGTATGAACTTTGCCTCTCTCAGAAGTGTCACTATCACTAGAAGCTTCTTGATTCTTCTTCTTTTCCTGTTTCGCTTTCCAATCCCTCCATTATTCCTTCTTGACGAATTTGGAAGCATCATTGTTTCCCACTAACCACACACCCTTCTTGAGCTATGAAGTCCTCGTATGAATATGCAAACTCCCTCTAAAACTCGACTCTCCCTGAGTCCCTAGAACCTATACCTTCTTCTCTGTGACTTATACCTCCACCTTTGAAGCCTTCACCTACGACTACTTCTCTAGAATCTACAATTGTTCTTCTTGCTTCTTCTTCCCATGATCTATAGGCTTTCTCATCGGTCTATATAGACCAATCTATCAGTGAACTACAAGAACAGTACTTGTGGAGCTAGAGCTTTTGGGTCTGAGTCTTTCCTTCCCATCCTAGAATAAGACCTCAAACCCCTTCTTCTTGATCATTGAGATAGATAGCATGATATATATGTGTCCTGGTACAAACAGTACATCCTGGACCCGCATTACTCATCCTGACTCCATCTTAAGTGACACAACTCCCAATCCTTGAATCTCCTTCTAACTCTTGTTGCCAAATACCATGTGTAACTTTGAGTCCCACTCAGCTAGAGTCTCAAATACCTCCTATGACCATGTCATATGTTTTGACACGCCATTTTCCACATAGCATCCATCCTCATTTGATGGTACCCTACGAGAAATGAGAGATCATAGCAAATTCCTCCTCCTCCATCCTCCTACTGAGAGCATATATATCAACAGAGGTGGAAACATGAGCAACCTGCTTCCCATTCTTCTTCTTTCCATCTCCCATATTCTTCTTCATTAGACATATCGATAAAAAATAACCCATCTCACCATAGTTAAAACACTTAACTCTACTCAAGTCCTTCTTTTTCTTACCCTTCATTCATGCTACAAGTGCCATGTCATCATCTGAAGCCCTCTTCTTTTGACGAAGACCCTCATCTCACAAATCTTCCTCAATGAAGTCGTCCCATAACCTATTCCATGGTGGTAAATTCTCTTTGGCAACGATCCCCTTGATGAACAAATTCCATTCCTCAGTGAACCATTTCAAAGAAATCCTCACCATATTAGAATATGAAATAGTCACACTGATGGAAGAAAGATCATCTTTGACCTAAGACAACCTCGTTAGATATGAAGTCACTCCTTCACCCTGTATAATCTTGGTAGACTTCAACTTATCCTCCAATACCATACCTAGTTGTCGTTCTTATTCAAGAACAATTTTTGAAGATACATCCACATCTCATGAGTGGATTTCTTCCTATAAAAATGAGGTATTAGGGCATCCTTCACACCATCAAGGATGATTAATCTCACCCTCATAGACTTCCATCTCCTTACAGGTGGTTGGCTTCTTGATATCTTTCTCAGCAAATTCTCCGATCTTGTTGACTTGCAATACCAACTTGATCCTTTCCTTCCAAGGGCTATAGTTGGACAGTCCTTCCAACCTGTTGATGAGCACTAGTATTATAGCAAGAATGCTGCAACTCCTGGGGCTACCTACTTTAATTCATCAACCCAGGGTTCGTACAAACTTGGAGGTGACAGTGTTGTATACACAAGTAGATGAAATGGGTCCACTCTTTTGTCACTTCTGATCTGGGGAATAGACCATTAGGGTTTCTCAAACCATCCTTCTATTGATTGAGAAATTTGATTATCAATTTAGAAAGGAGAATTTTACCCTTATTGAGAGAATTGAAATGCTACCTACCGCAGTAAACAAAGACTTACATAGATGCTTAAAAATCATAACTCCTCTAGTTATTTGTTAAGTTACCTTGCTTCAGAAGAATTCTAAGCTAACACATGTGAAATCCTAACTAACCTAAGCATGAAATCTATTCTAATCAAACACTTAACTGTTGTGCACATGAATAAGCATAACAACCTTTTTATTTTTGTCTTTTTTTGTGAAGACATGAATGCTAATCCTTCTTGATTGTATCACAGGTGGGTTAGGTGTGGAGAGATATGGTTGTGATGGTTCAGATGGCTTGGGATGAAAGCAGGGTTCTTCTCCTATATTTCGTGATGCATTTCTCACAAATCAGGCTCAAAATAGGCCACTACAGGTCATCCTATAGGATGTCTGCAAGATGTCCTAATTCACCTATAGGATCCCCTGTTTTCCTACAAGAACAAACTGAAATCATAAGGAGTGATTTGGAAAGTGGTATGGGGCTTAGGGAAGGTGAGCGATGGAAGGAATAAGGCAAGGAAGTGGTTAGGACTCCCTCAGAACTCAAACCAAAGTTGTATGATGGTTGGATTTGCTCAACAAGCATGGCAAGTTGTCCTTGTGAAATGATAACTCAGATTATATACATAGTTGCTTTTGGCGATCATGGATGGGTAAGTTAGGTTGAGGCTGTTGACATGATGTCTTCCTGCACTATTGAAACTCCTGTAATATACACATCATTGTTGGAATTTACCCATAAATCATGTCAAACAAGAGAGCTTTACATCAACATAGGAAACAAAATTTCATCATTTATTTGCCTAGTTCATGCATGGAAATGCTTGCAACCTATTGTGAAAACACCATGAAATCTAATACAAACATGAATATGTCAGAAATGACAAATGCAACCTATCTTTGAAAACTGAAAGACGTTGACCTAGTTAGCAAAAAAAAACCCTAAATTTCATAAGAAACCTCAATGAGGGTTTTTCCTCAAACCATGGTCCCTGAAGGGAGGAATGAGGCAAGATCCACCTGTTATCAGCGTTTTTGGTATTTATTTATCTCCCTAAAGTTGTTTTTAAATCTATGCACAAATGGAAGCAAAGTAATCAAATTCACCAATACTTCTAATGTAACAATGCCAAAATCAATTCAACAAGTAATCTTTGAAATAACCTAAGCATACCAGTAAGAAGAACCTTTGCTACTAGGGTTGGACCCTAACCTAAGAGATTCAGCCCTCTTAGTCAACTTAGTGTTGGATCAAGGGTATGCTTCTTTTCATTAACATATCAAAAAATACATAACTGTGTTTTGTCGCAATCCTTCAACTTGAAAGTGCTTAGTTATCTTGCATAAAAAATCCCAATCCTAATGAGGCTCTAGGCCTCCTTATTTATACAACTAAATTTGTTAACAACTTCCTTAAATCTAGGGGAATTGGCTCCCAATATCAAGCTAAATTGGTTCTTAACTATCACTGGCTTGGTTGCTAATGATCCTCATGACTCGGCTACCTGCAACTCCGAGCTGGTGTGATTTGATTGAGGGATCTTCAAATGAGTGAGGATTTAATGAGGAAGCTCCATCTCCTATAATCTCTCCTTCTTGTCTCATTTGAGTTGTTGCACCTTAATTATCCATAATTTTCCACAATTTTCTTCAAAAACCCGCAATCAAGGCACATTAGACCACTAGACATAACATATTACTTTTACTCATCTCATTAAGCAAAATATAATTAAAACATGTAAGGAATTATGAGAAGACTTGATTTTAGTAAGCTTGGAGGTGTATGAAGGTCCATATATTTTACCCAATGATGAGCTTCATCATCACCCCCTACTTAAAGTGTTGCTCATCCTCTGAGAAACTCAATCTATGTCCATGTCCTTAATTACTCTGGTGACTTCCCTAACATCCCATGCTTTTGCTATAGTCTCTTCTTCATGTGAATAAAATCTTGCCTTCCTCTCTATCTCTTCCCACTACTTTCTTTCTTCTTCTTCTTTTCTTCCTTCTAACATTCCCAAAATTAATGGTGGAATGAGCCACAACCCAATCCAATCGACTTTGATTCTTTTTCGTGCCTACTTATACATTAGTGTTCTATTTAGTGCCTCTCTCTTTCTGTTAGGAGAATGATATTCTCTAATTTTTAGGCTATAAGACAAGGTGTTCCATCTCCTTTGGCAAGCTTGCTGGCTGTCATCTCCTAGTAATCTGAACATGTCTTGAAAGTCTGTGACTACTTGTTCTTGTACAAAAAGGTACCTTGGTTCAAGCTTAGGGTCATTTGCAATGAGGTTGTGGGTGCTGGTGACAACCATTGGGTTACATTGCTCTGATCTGATCATAAGGGGTTCTATCTCTTCTTTTTCCATTACCTTTTCATTTATGTAGATCTTGCCTCCTCATGATTCATCCATGATCCTAAGGCCATCAATTACAAGTCCCCTAGCTTGGGATTTGGGTCCCACACATTTAAATCTATCAAGGCCAAATTGTGTAGGTAAAACTTAGATATTTTTTTTCTATCTTCCAATTTGATTTGATCAAAGAGATCAATGAATTTTCTATAGTCTTGGAAGGGAACAATTCCCTTTGTGCTAGGGTCTTTATTTGGAATTGTAGCCATTGTTTCTTGAGATGCAAGGCACAAGAATTTGTTGGCATCTTGCACTGGATTGCCTCCATGGAAAAATTGGCCATAGTTCCCAATTGGCTTTCCCTTTCCTATAGTTCCTTCCTTAGCTATGTGTTCACAGCCTCTAGCTGAGATTTTATCATTGCTTCTCTGTCTCTTATGCTTCTCAGTTCATTGTAGGCTCTAGGGATACCCTTGGTGATTCTTCTTTGTCTCTATCTTGAGTTGTAGACACCTGTTCATCCTTTTGTCTTGTTTCCTCCTTTCCATTTTCTTTCTCATCCTCTTCTCTGTCTCCCCCTTCCTCTTGTTTTTCTTCCTTTATTTCTTCACTCTGCTCATATGTTTCTTCTTTTGTTTCCTCCTCTGTCTCTTCCTCATTTTCCTCCTTTGTTTCTTGTTTAATATCTTCCTCTGTTTCTTCTCCCTTTTCCTATTTTGTTTATTCTTATCCATCACTAGCAGTAGGGCTTCTGTCATATTCAATAGCTTGAATTTCTCCTTCTACCTGCATAGCTGTAAATGTTGTCCACGCCATAGGGAATCTTAAGTTTTGTAGAGGATTGTCAAGGATGAGTTTAATGAACCCATGATGGGCTAGCTGCTAATTTTTTCCCTCCTGCACTTTGATGCTCATGTATATCATGGATTGTAGAAGAAAATAGGGTATACTCAACCTATTTTGATGAGGTGTGTTCTCTCCAAATATTAGTTCTTAGAGGATTCTGAAGTGGTATCCATACACTACACTATATCTCCCTTCACATGAAATGTATTTAATGAGGTGGTAATTGAATTCATTCCAAGGGAAGGGAATGCTCTCCCTTCTAACCCCATTTTTGTCCTCGATTGGATCTTCTCCTTCCAAAAAGAAGCTTTTCTTTGCAAGGGTGTTGTTACCCTTGTCTTATTTTCTCCATGGTAACCCTAATGGTAGTGTACTGATTCTTCTTATAACTTCAGGGGTAATTGATATTGATAAACCTTTCACTATAGTAGTGGCACTAGTCCTAGTGAGGGGTATCGGTGAGAGGGAAAATTCTCTTGGCCACATTATCATCATATCCTCTCATCCTCTCAAATAACCCCATCCATTGGTGCCTTGTGAAAATTTTCACTACAAGAGGATGATGGTGGATCCTTGTTGTGTTTGTGGGTTCTCTCCTGTTGAAACCTCCTGTCATCTTTCCTTGGTAATTATAGAGGATCGTTTGGATACAATTCAAGAATTTTGGTAGGTGAGGGAGTTTTGAATGTTAACTTTTGGTGACATGCAATACAATTCTCCTATCCTAAGATGCATTGCAATTTCCTACCCAAATTGAGAGTTTTATTTTTTTTAGATGGAAAATATGGAAGGTATATCTCCTACATCATTTTGCTACGTTTTGGTGAGGATAACCCTTGATTTCACCTCCCTTAGTGCCCATTGACAGCCCTATAGGTTGATTTCTCTGTATACTATAGAATTCCTATAGGTTTCTTGCGTTGTAGATGTTCATTGTTTCCTGTAGGTGTTGCTTTAGGAAGGTTGAGAGAAACCTCTTCATTCAATGAATTCTCGAAGTTTCTTTTGCTCTCTTTTTATGGGAATTAGTGTTTTATTCCCATATATGGATGATCATGTGGGGTGGTGCGATGGTTGTATAAGTACGAGCACCTTCTTTTGGACCGTTGGTCCCACTATTAGTCCATAATTCCACCTTATGTCGTAATCATCTCCCACTCCTTTCCTCCTTACCTTAACCATTTTTGGCTTTATTCCATTTTTCTCTTGATTTGACTTTTTCCATGTGTCGAGTGGTCTAAGTGTTTCCTTCTCGTTGACTAGCCGAAGGTGGCCAAGTTAACTAGACAACTTTACTTATAAAATCAACTCTCACGTAATCCTACAGTTTTGATCATATCGTACTAACGAGATAGCATGAGTAAGATGACATACATGTGGGTAAGGTGCTTCGTTGATGATGCATGTTGGAGAGTGGTGCCTCGTTATTGTGCTTTTCAGTATGCATATTTTTCTGTGTATTTTCCTCTTTTGATGTTTGTTCCTTTTGATGTGTAGGTGTTGGACCTTGTTGCTGGTGACCTTCTTACTACTGTTGAGGTCTAGAGGAGCTTCTTAATCCTTGTAGTCTCAATTCTGAAGATGGATGCAATTTATGTGGTTTCCTTTGTGGGATAGGCTGCTACAGGAATTCCTATAGGATACCTATAGGATGTCCTGTAGCTGTGTCTCCCTTAAATTTTCATACTTTTTTTCTCAACTCTGAAGCATAAGGGATGTTCGAATGAGTGGAGAAGGGTGGTAGGGAATGGTAGGTGAGAGATGTTACCTCTAGGTATGGTTCCTCTTTCCCTATTCTCTCTCTCTCTCTCTCTCTCTCTCTTCTGTTTTTTTTCTCTCTCCTTTTTTCTTTTTGTAATCTTTATTTTTTTTAATTGATTTCTTTGATGGATGTAGGGGTGACATGGTGATGAAAGGAATCGATATGATGTGGTGGATTAATTTTTTTTTCATCCAGACAGAGGCTTGTGTCATCACCTTGCTCTCAGACTGTCCTTCTTATGGTTTTCAAGGTCAATGTCATTCCTACAAGAAATTGTTGTAGGATTACAGGGAATCCTATAGAAAACATAGAGTTTGAATAAGATGAGTTGGATGGGTTTATAAATGGAAGACTAGGTGAATAGTGGAAGATATGAGATGGGTGGATTAAAACATAGCTCTTGTAGGTTCGTCTATCCTTCTCATGTTGTGCTTATCCTCCTCTTGCTGACCTGCAAAACAAAATTTCCATCTTTTGTATCTTTTCTCTTTCTTTCTTTTTGTAAAACAACTAGTCTGTCTCTAAGGAGGTTTTCATCCTATTTTCCTTGCCTAGGTGCCTCAAAAGAGTTTTTCACCCAGATATATTTTTATTTTTCCTCTTCTTTTTTTTTAAACATCCTTGGGTCGCCTCAAGAGGTTTTTAACCCAACAGTGGGACTTAGGTGCCTCATGGAGGTTTTCACCTGAGTCTCTTTATTTTTTCTCTTTTTCCGTTTTTTTCTTTCTTTTTTCTTTCTTTTTTCTTCTTCAGGGACTTGATGGGGTGGAAGGTGATACTTGATCCACCACCATCACTATCGTGTTGATGCTATTGATGAATTATTTCTTTGACAAGGGCTTCTTGTAGATCTTTAATCTATACCCATTTACAAGCAAAGAGATATCTTCTGCATCAATGGCTCTTATCTACACAGTACCATTATCATGAAACTTTTCTATTACATAAGGACCTAACCATCTAGTTCTTAACTTGCCATTAAAATCCTTGTACTCAAATTCATACAACAAGGCCCAATCACCTTCTTGAAACTGTTTATCTTTTATATTCTTGTCATGCCAAATTTTCCTTTGAACTTGACTCACCTCTATGTGTAGGAGGGCTTGCATCCTAAATTCATCTAACCCATTCAGTTGGATAAATCTTTCTTGTTGTGCCCTGGTGATATCTTGATCCAGTTGTGCTGCCATCCTTAAGGTGTTGTATTCAAATTCAATGGACAACAGGGCTTTCTTCCCATAGACCAGCTCATAAGGAGTAAAGCTAGTGGTGGTATTCCAGGTGGTATTATGGGCCCACGTGGACTCAACTAATATGTCTTCCCAGTCCTTTCTATTGCTACTAATCACCTTGGTCAAAATTCCTTCTAGTACTTTGTTGGTTACTTCCACTTGCCCATTATCCTGTGGGTGGTAAGGAGTGAATGTTCAGTGCTTGATCTTGTGCTAGCTTAACAAATTTTATATCATGTGAGATGTAAATTGATCGCATTGATAAACGACCAATTATCTAGGGTACCCAAACTTATAGAACACATTTTCCCTTAAGAATTCAGTCACCTTTTCTTTTGTTGCTTCTTTGATGGCTTTGGCTTCAGCCCACTTGGTTAAGTAGTCAGTGCACATATGATGTACTACTTCCATTTGGATTGAGGGTAAATGGGCCCGATGAAATCCATGCCCCAATTGTCAAATGGCTTGAAAGTCACTTGAGGTTGCAGAGGCATCTCAAACCTCGGGGTAGGTTTCCCCATCCTTTTACATTGATCACACTAACTCGTATACCTCCTCACATCTTGGTGAAGAATGGACCAGTAATAACGATCTTGTAGTACCTTGAATGTTGTTTATTTGGCTGCAAAGTGACTTCCACAAGGCCCATCATGACAGGCCAAAAGGATGTTGAAGACTTCCTCCTCCTTCACACATTTTCTCAGAATTTGATCTGAACCTAGGTTGAATAGATTGCCCCCAATCCAAGTGAATGGGATTCTCTTTCTTATAATTCTACTCTTTTCCTCGGAGGACATATTTGGTGGAAACTGTGCAGACATCGAGTAGTTTGTTGACACAAACCATGGAGACAGAACTAAAATGGCGAATAAATGTTCATCTGGAAACTGATCATCAACCATTCCTTCCTCCCCTGTAGGCAAATTCAATTTTGGATAAAAAATCTGCAGCAACATTCTCCTTGCCAGGCTTATCAATAATAGTTAAATCAAACTGTTGCAATAAAAGTAAAAAACTAATAATCCAGGCATTTACATCAAGTATTTAAATAAGCATGGTTAATATGTACAAATGTTTAGTAACCAGTGATGTAATGCCTAAATTTATTCAGTGAATGCACAATAGCTAGGAGAACTTTTTCATTCACTGTGTAGTTCAACTCGGCTTTCGACATATTCTTACTGATGAAGTAGATGGCACATGGTAGCTTGTCATCTATCTAGCCTAGAGTTGCTCCTATAGCTTTGTGAGAGACACCAACATTTATATGGAAAGGAAGAGCCTAGTTTGGGCCTTGGAGAATAGGTGTAGTAGTCAACTTGTCCTTTAGTGTGTCCAAGGATTCTTGACAGCTTTCTGACCATAAAAAATCAGAGTCCTTGGCCAATAACCCAAATAAAGGAGGAGATGGAGAAGCTAACTTGATGAAATATTTTATAAATCTCCTATAGTATCTGGCTAAACTTAAAAACATTTTGACAACCATCTGTTTTTGCAGAGTCAGGACCCTTTTGATGACAACTATATTATTTCGGCCTACCTGGAATCCTTCATGGGATATTGAGTGACCTAAAACAATCCTTGTAGTCATTAAGAAATCACACCCATAGGGTGTAAAGTCATCCATATAAATTTCTACTGCAACATGGACTAGCTCTACAAAGATACTCAGGGCTGCCCTATGAAAAGTTGTAGGGGCATTACATAGACCAAAAGGAAGGACCCTATAAGTGAAAGTACCCCAAGGATAGGTGAAGGTGGTTTTATTCTAGTCATCTAGGCTAACCTAGATTTTATTGTACCCATTGAACCCATCTAAGAAAGAGAAAAACTTTTTCCCTACCAGGCCATCTAACACTTGGTCAATGAAAGTTAGAGGGAAATGGTCCTTCTTGCTTCTTTGTTTAACTCTCTGTAATCAACACAAATCCTCCACTTTCCATTTTTCTTTAGAACCAACACCAAAGGAGACACCCACTCACTGTCCGAGATAGGGTAGATGAATCATGCATCCAACAGCTTTTGCAACTCTTCTTTGACTATATCCTTGAGCTCTGGATCCATTATCCTTTAGGGTTGTCACACTAGTTTGCAACCTTCTTTCATATAAATGTGGTGAGCACACACCGAGGGGTGAAATCCCTTAATCTCTTTGTAATTCCAAGAAAAGGAATCAAAATTGTAGAAAATCTATAATAGGTTAACCCGATAATGCAATATAAATCAAAGCAGAATACTATAACCTACTTCTACTATCAATTTGTGGAAGCTTAAAGATCGAGCTAAAAAATATAACCAGAACAAGAAGAATCAATGGTACAATACACATGAAAATACTTTGGGGAAACTCTCAGATAAAAACCCCACACTATTGTATTATCATAGATGGTGGAAATACATATGAATTATACAAATCCTTAGCTCTCATAGCTAGCCAACTCTTAGTAAAATCCTCACAGACACTCATAGGCAATCTTGGCTTCTCTTCAGCCTTCCTCTATGCCCTCCAAGCTCGTATTTCCTTGTGTGGTTCCTTGTGGATGATTAGCCTTCAAAACTGTGCAACCCTTAAGGATGAATCCTTGATTGCATGCATGATTTTTCTCCATGACAAAACACGTGCAACTGATAGTACACTATCCTTGAACATTAATCTCAACTGCGTCTTTCTCAGAATAAACATGCATGAGTTTCTGATGAGGGAATCTTCAGTTAACTGGAGTAGCACTAGTTGAGTGGATTAATGCATCAACTAATTGTTAACTCACTATTACTTCCTCAAACATTTTGGAACTAATTTAACTGAACTTAACTCAATAAACTGAGTTAACTAATTACAACTCAAATATAACTCACTCTTATCTCCTTAATTTAAGGGATAACTCTTGCATGACTTCAGAAAGACTTCTAACTTGAATTTCTCCAACTAATTAATTTAAAATAAATAAATAAATTAATTATTTTCCAGTGGTTGTTGAGACTAAATTCGATTTTAACTCACAATTTATTTCAAGGACAAATTAAATTGGAATATTCTTATTTCCATATTTTAACACTCCCTCTCAACAAGAAAGAGATTAAATAATGAATCCATACACGTGAGGATAGTTTTTAGAAGAGGAGAAATGACCTGTTAATGAGTTTTGTGAACCCAACGTTTTAGACTACCATGTGAGTCCATCATCAAGGGATGCAACAATAGATCTTCTCAAATGTTAACAATATATCCATGAGCTCGAATTTGGTT
>APFE031541810.1:0-11038 GCA_000404065.3 Pinus taeda | reverse complement strand
TCCTCTCTTCTACTCTTTCTATCAATAAATCTATTCGAGTTTTCCTCCACATTCTTGTATGTTTGATGATATATGCATTTGTGTGGTCAATACATATATGGTCCTATATTGTTTATGATTGTAGATCCCAGTACTTTGAAGGTGTTATCCTGCTTTGACTTTACAGGTACTCTTTGAATCGGGGTAAGCAAGGAAGGAGCGGCAAACATCTATCAGTGGGGAGAAGGAACAAGAAAGGAACCAAGTGAAAGATTGAGGTTGGTATTCTTTTCTCCTCTCCTACATACTCATAAAGGAAAATGAAAGTAACTTTAGTTTGTTTATTTCTAAGATAGCCACCCATCTTAGTGGGACTAGCAGCTCTGCATGGACACTAGATTTCCAATAAAACTCCCAGATTAGGATCCTATATTAGGGTTTCATGCAGCCTCATCGTGATCTCCAAGGCCTCAACCTAAGTTGTTAGCCTTTGTTTTGACAGCGCATTCCTTAAATACAGCGTTAACAATGCTACATACCATTCGCGATGTTGTCCATCCATCAAAGTCATAGTAGCTTCGTGAACTATATACTTCAGTCTCTGATCCAACTCCCAAGGAGTCTCACCTAGTAGCATCGTGATCTCCTTGAACCCAATGATTGACTACACCTTTGACTTTGGTCTGTTAAATTATTTGTTCAGCGCAGTTTGGATGTCTATGATCCCTGCATTCAGATTGTCATTAGAATGCTTAATATACCACGTCAGCGCACAATCCTACAAAGCGCTGACCAATGTTTATTTCTTTATATTATCATCTATAACTCCCTGCGCTTCCCATACAGCTTTTATCACGAGCCAAAACTGGTCCAGATCTTCATTTCCTATTCCCTTGAACACTGGCAACTTTATCGCACTTGCCATATTGGTTCGCGGTGGTGGCAGAGGTGGTATGGAAGAAGATGGGGGTCAAGATGGTGAAACTGGTGGTGGTGTGGGTGGTAGTGGTATGTGTGGAATCCTCTACCTTATCAAATTGATCGCATTTCTTGGTGAGACCTTCTTGAGATCTCCCTGGCCCCCTTGTGGAGGTGAAATCAAGGGGCTAGTTTCTAGTTTTGTATTTCCTTCCTTTCTGTAAATTCTTCCACCTCGCATAGCCCGAAACATTAATGTATTTGCATAACCCACTTTTCACACAATAGCATTTTAATCCAAGTGCTCAAAGACTTAACATACTTACTCACGGTCCTTTGCGGAAGTGTCGTTCTGCCTCACTATAGCTGACTAAAGTATCTATCACGAACTCAGTAATGAATCCTCCAATAATTCGATCAAGCAAGTGATCAACAGCATGCATGATCTTATTCTCTGATGCTTCCAATTTGCGCATCAACTTTGGGGTCCACACAATAGTTCTATCGAGCTTGCACCTTCCTTGGCTATCTGATAGCTTCGCGATCCACTTGTATAGCTTAGTAGGGAAAGATGTGAAGAAAATTTCATGGATCTCTGTGTACAGACAGCAATCCAACCACTCTTCTTTTGATAGTTGCGGATTCCTTTTCTCCTGCGTCGCTAACTCATGAACCTTCTTATCCAACCACTCTTCAATTTATTTCTTAGCTGGATTCCAGTGATACGACATCAGACATCTCTATGCAAATCCCGGTCCCAACAATGGAACCATTTGTTGACTTGTAGGGGTCTGACCCAAGTTCAGAGTTAATTAGCCAAACAAATCCCTTTACTACTGACCCTTTCAGCAACAATCTAAGGAGCGTGGACTGAGGTCTCACCCGAAGTAGTATGGGGGGGTGTTGGAACCAGGTTTACGCACCCTTGAGATGTCTGAGGGGTTGATCCGTCCAACTGTTAGTCCCTTCACACCGATTACTTCGCGCACTTCTCTGGTCTTTGTGCCCTGATATATTCACCTTTGTGTAGCCCTAACGAAGGGTTGTGGGGCTTCTGCACTACTAGAGCAATGATCTGTACTAATTCCCTAAGTCACGTACTTATCTTCTTATACCAGTTAGTTATCTTCGCGTAAACGGATGCCTCTTTGCAATTCATACCTAATAATACATAAAATAGGAAAAGATACACAAAAATATGCTAAAACTTCTCTTTTATTAATTCTTCCCATGGTTACAGACTCAACCTGCCCTGTACACTCAGCTACAGGGGTCCGCGCACTCAGCTGCAGACTACTAGGCCTCTACACACTCAACTGCAGAACCTTCTCCTACTCTACAACCCAAAGACACGACTTGCACTTCAACTCAATGCTTATTTTTCTTTCTATTCCATCTATTGATGTCTTTCTTACACTTAGAGCCTCTCTCTATTTATACAATCCCATGGTTCACGAACCATGGGTAGATCTTTCAAACTGACATTACATTACAAAAACAAGGGTGAACAACCCTATGACTCTATTATGACTTCATGCTCTGTGCCCACAAATCGTAGAGTCTTTACAATGGACTTAGTCAAAACTTGGGCTTTAAGCCCCAAAACATGCCTTGGGGGGATTTTGCGCCCAACAATGTCATCATAGTACCTCTCCGATAAGTACTACTTCTTGAAAAGCCTTTCAAGTGCATGTTAAGTCAAATACTCCTCATGTGTACCTTTAACATTCTTCATTTCTTGCCACCAAATATCTGCTTTACTTCTGAGACTGAAAGTGGTTATCTTTGCTTTCATGTTTTTTAAATAATCATGCAATCAGAAGAATTTCTTCATACCAAGCAACCATGCTTCTGCATCTTGTGATTTCCTCATCTCTCCATCAAATGTAGGTGGCTTTTCCTTCTTAAACTCATATGGAAAGTATCCCCTTTCACTCTTCTTGTAAGGATGATAATGATGACAATCATAATGCATGCCAAAGCCAGAACTAGAATAGTACATGTGTCGATCACCTCTCCTATCTAGAGTGTCCAACAACTTGTCATCTCTGATCGTGTCAAATCTATTTGACCTATGTCTACTAGGATACCTCCTTCCATATGCCCCATTATTTATTTCCTCTTGTCCATGGCTGATCCAAAGTGGTCCCTGTCGCTACAAATCTGACAAAATCTGAAGTAGTATTGCATTCACCTCTGCTTATTTCTCATGTGCCTGAATGATTTTGTCATTGTATTCTTTACAAATCCTTATTTATTTCTTTAGGCTTCTTAATGTGTCTTCCAAATCATAAGAGTGCCCCACACCACGCTACCCATCTGATGCATAGGGATATTCTATGTAGTCTACCACTTTGCTAGCCGTCTGATCTCTTTCTGGCAAGGCATACTATGTCAGCTAAACCAAATCACAATAAACCAACATACCTTAGCATAATTCAGGAAGGATACCTTGTATGCAAGATCATCAAATCAGAATGATACATGTATAACGTAACCATAATAGCATATAGACATATATCAAATAAGTGTATCAACGCATAAAAATCATTCTATCTAGGGTCCAGTCATTAATGCAAGGCCATATCAACAGTGCATGCTATGACCTCATGCATGACAACAACCATTACTCCATTGCACACATTGACACATGAAACTATCAACATGAATAAGCAATGCCTAATCAACTTCACATTCGTATGAACGCATGTAGTCGAGCATAAGCAATCAATTCTTGTAATCAACCTACAAGATTGATACATGTAATCAAAACATTCAAGAATGCACCTGACATACAAGAATGTAGTCAAGTGACATATAATCAACATGTAAGTGACATATAACCATATGCAACCAGTCATATACTTTCGACAATGCATCCCACAAACTCACATCAAGTTCCTCATGATAACCTTACTACAACCATGATCAACATGATGGAATGCAACAAGCACATGGAAAGCAAGTGTAAGAGACACACATGAAACTAACATGCATGCATGACCAAGCACCTTGACCCAAGGAGAGTGCAACCACACTCTAATACCAATCTATAACACCCCCTCCTCCTAGGTCCACCCAAGCAACCGACCAGCTGAGGTAAACATGCGATAGGAGAGGCTACTATAAGGGATTCAACTTCCTCGGTGACCTTAAGCAAATGGAACTGACAAAACATACCAAACAAACCCATCCACATCAGTAAAAACACCCTCAGTAGACATGTTAGCCACTCAAACATCATGTCGCTAAGTCCCACTAATGATTTAAGCCTTTTAACCCTTATTTTCTCTCATGCTATAGGCAAGACAGCGACTAGAAGACAAATTCGCTCTCACATGCCTGTGTGGCAGCATACCTATGCTAGAATCCCAAATATTTGAGCCATTTTTATAGCCCAGAATCTCGACCTTTGCCCAAAATTTGTTATAACCTTCAAAATCCATGAAAGACATGACGATAATAAAAACAAATCAAAAATCGACCTCAGGATTGGGCCTCAGCATCCCCAACCGGGACTGACATTCTGTCAAACACTTGACATCAATGCAACCTATAGGTATAGGATACAAGACAAAGCATAAATGACTGAAAGAACTTATGAAACATAACCAAAAGGATCACCTCCTTCTCCATTGAACTATTATATCATCAATTAGGTCTTAAATCCATCCATTTAACAATTACAAGTAAATAAATGAAATAACGAGACATGAACCAATCATTTAAGCATGATTATAACAAGAATAAAACCATATAGATATTAAATATAGGACAACCATTAAATCTGCATATAAACCAATGCAAAAGTAAGAGAACTTACCTTTTATTAATCATATGCAAATCCGACCAGGTTCAAGACTTCCACTTACCACCCGACCATAAACATGGTTGAACCAAATATTTCCTTCATCCAGTCACCCATGTACCATATTCCAATCATGAATGTGGGATCTCACACAACAACCAAGATAATCTAGATTTTAAACCACCTCCACCCTCATCAAACCATGATCATGCCAAAATTGGTGCTTTGATCACAATCAAACCGAACTAGGAATGCCATCCGAAATCCATCTTATCCTTGAGGAATTTTCCATCTCCTTGTCTCTTAGGCTTTACCACAATCCAATCTTGGATCACTAGACCCTAAACCGAGACCAGTCTCTCAAGCTTTACCACAATCCAAACCCGGATCACTAGGCCATAAACCAATACTTCTCCCTCAAGCTTTATGATGTATCCCACCAAAACCGATTAAGGGATTCCTAGGACTTTGGGAATGAACCTTGAGACCACCTCCACCCCATATTCTGAAAACCATCCAGTAAACCAAAGCATAAAAACCAAAATAAACATCCCAACACCATGGCATCTAGAAAAATGCAAGGCTAGACTAAAAACCACTGTCATAACCCAACAAAACCATGCCACCGACGACAAGAGAACCATACACCAACATGTAAAGCCATGCATGTCCAAACCAGCTAGGAAATCACTCATGAAAAAGGTTACCTACAAGTATTCTTGCTGAAGTTTCTTGATATTGCTCTTCTTCCTTGATCCTTGCTTTCCTTCCTTTCTCGTTGCTTGTTTTTCCTTCCTTGATCCAAAGCTAGAGTGCTCCAAGAAAACTCTAAGTGGCCAAGAGTGTGTGAGAGAGAGAGAGAGTAATGAGAGAGCTCCAAACTTGAAATGACAAAAGGTTACCAACTAATCATCATAAGCCTCTTTATTAATGAGGCCTCTGTTTTCTTCATTTTCCATTATTTTCCTTCAATTTCCTCCTCACATGCAACCTGTGACCTTTCACCTTACTTTTATGCTAATTTCCTTTATTTTCATAAATAAATGTGCCAAAAATGTCTTTTTTCCTTTTAATGCCTTTGCCTTAGCCTTTGCCAATTTCCTCAGCCATAGACACATCGAGTGATTCCCACTAGGATATTTTTGCCCAACACTCAGCTTGGAATAAGTCTCCCTTAACCATGGTCTTATTTTTCCTTTATTAACTTTTATTACATGGAATTTTCACCATGGAATTATTCAGTTCTATCAGACACACAGTGCTTCATTAATAAATTTTTTAAAGTCTCATGGCATGATATCAAATATGTTTTCATGCATAAGGAATTCATAGAAAAATTAGAAGACAAGGAACTATATATAAATATCAAAAGGTCTAGAATACATAGAGTGGCGTGCAGGTTCCCAGTGATGCCTTGTGCAGAATCTATCGAGTGGATCTTGTTACATATGGGTAGCAAGAATATAGTTCCCAATAGTGAAAGTGGTAATGACATCACAACCTACTATCCACATGACATATATTCTTATTACAATATGGTAACTCCCAAGGAATATTTGAATACTCAGTTTTATGTGACATGGGAAAAGTTGAATACAAAGGATATCCTCAAGTCGTGGTCGAAGGAGCTTGCAAAATTCCGCCTGAGACCAAGTATATTCTACCCGACCAAATATTTGAGAAAGGTTTACCAGTACCTCATGGAAATTTGTTGTAGGTTGCATGGGAAGAAGAACGTAGAATACTTTGAGGAAATTTGGGTTTATATACTCAATTTAGTTGTTTCAAGAAGCAAAGTTTTCGGTTGGGAAAATATCCTCTCCCATGAATTCTAGCTCCACATACAATAGGCCAAAACATCTTTACAAGCTAAACAGGAACTAGATTTTTATGTCTTCTTATCTGTTGGATGGAATCTACACCCATTATGATTTAAGAAGGATGAAATGGAATTGGACCCCTCGTGAGAGAATTCCTATCTACTTCCACTACAAATTGTTATCAAAACTCATTTTTTGAGGAGTTTATGTGAAACTGGTTGAGCACTTCTTTACAGTGTTGTACAAGATGATCTTTCAGATTTAGCCTCCTTGCATGACAGATCGGGTCAAGGAGGCACACTATGATATTTCAGATTGGTTTGCTTCACCATCACGCACATACATCAGATGTTTCAGGTGTTAGACAACCTATCACATTTTTTTTAAACTAAGAAGATCATGCCTGGAGTGGCTCTCAGACATACATAGTCCTTCCCAGGATTAGACCACATGACCTGTGGGGACCAAACCTCCCCACCTAACCATTAGACCACATCCTTGGGACTATACTATTGGAACTATGGTACAGGTATTGTCCTTGATGGAAACCCACTCACAAGTCAGTTCAAATTTGATAAAGGGCAGCTCACATTGTAACAGGTCAATTCAGAAGTAACAGGGTAATGGTATAGAAGAATAGGTTGATGGTACAAAGGACTACATATCATAATCAATTAATTGAAGAAAAAGAATGTTTTAAGTTATTTTAAGGTGTATACGCAGGTTCACCTAGTCCAAGTAGCATATACAAGTGGGTTGACAGGACAAATAGAGCGTATAAGTATGCATGCATTTTCGTAAGAGGAAAAGCGCATACGAGATGGAAAATTAAGATTAATGAATACCAAGGGTCCATACCATGGTATTAGCCCACAATATTGAGTGGAATAATGGTTACTTGACCCTGTCCAAGAATACCATAGGCTCTAAGTGTTGTTTTGGTCCGAGATATTGAGAGAGGCTAAAACTGTATAAAGAGGAGAAGATCAAAGGGCTATGTGTGCAAGCGAAAGGATTTTCATGAATACTTCTATCTAAAGTATATTTTATGTTGTAAGGGCTATGGTTATGATATGATCTTAAATATCTTGTGCACCTTTGGATACAACGTTGGATCAGGATAATGAGACCTGAAATGACTTATCATTATATGATCTGATAATTGTTAGGGCTAGATCTAAATGCTAACACATGTTTTATCCTATAAATGT
This sequence comes from Pinus taeda, assembly GCA_000404065.3. NCBI lineage: Eukaryota > Viridiplantae > Streptophyta > Pinopsida > Pinales > Pinaceae > Pinus > Pinus taeda. Next base: position 3,302 of record APFE031541810.1, on the reverse strand, counting down.
TATGGTTTGGGTATGATTGAAGTCTGGAATAGTTGTGAATTTATAAGTTATTATTTTCAGATCTATATTCTGGTTGGTTTCAGTGAAGTAGCATATACTGTTTGAAAAGGAAAATCATAATAGTGAAAGTTAAAATCGATTCACCCCCCCCCCCCCCCACTCGAAACATTTTCAACCAATTGGTATCAGAGCAGGTCCTTCAGAAGAAGATTGATCGCTTGAAGGGAGATCTCTCAAGATGAACAATCACGAAGGCATGGGATCTATTAGACCACCAACCTTCAATGGAAATAACTTAGCATATTGGAAGATTAGAACCAGAGCCTATATTCAGTCACTTGGAGCTGATGTTTGGGCAATTGTGAAAGGAGGATACTAATATCCAGCGGCAGTCCCCATAGATCCAACAGAAAGAAAGCATATGAAAACAATTCCAAAGTCGTCAATGCGTTATTGTGAAGTCTATCAAAATCATAATTCGTCAAAGCCATGCAGCTCAACAGAGCCAAAGAAATATGGGACAAAATCATTCACAGGTATGAAGGAGACTCCCAAGTAAAATGCGCTAAGCTCCAAACTCTCAAAATTCAATATGAAACTCTCAAGATGCATAGTGATGAAGTATTTCTAGTTACTTTTTATGAGTAGATGAGATTGTAAACTGTATGAAAAATCTGGGTGAAGAAATAAAGGAGGCTACTTTAGTAGAGAAAATTTTGAGATATCTGTCTTCAAAATTTGAGTCAAAAGTATTTTCCATAGAAGAGAGGCGGGATATTCAATCTGTTATTGTTTTTCAACTTCATGGAATTTTAACTACCTTTGAAATGAGGAAAGGAGGTCCATCAGATATTAGAGAAGTCACTTTCAAAGCTTTAGCAAAGGGAAAAGAAAAGGAAGATCTCAAGGAATCAGGATATATTTCAGAAGAAGATAAGGTAAACTTTGTAAAGAAGCTTCAACAGGGTTCCAAAATATTCATAGGTAAGATTCCATTCAAATGTTTTGCTTGTGGTAGAGTTGGTTATTATGATGTTAAATTTCCTCATAAATATAATCATGAAAAAGGAAAGGAGACTACAAAAGGTAATAGAAAACAGTTTGTAGATTTGAGGCTTTTGCGATATGTATTTTGTGTGGTAATACCTTCCAGATTCATCGCATCTATGTTTTTGGTAATCAACGTTTCGAACCAACCTTTGTGGTTCATCTGATCCTGATGATGAACCATGGAGGTTGGTTCTAAACATCAATTACAAAAACATAGATGCGATGAATCCGGAAGATATTACCACACAAGAAAACAGTTTGTTAATAGAAGAAGTTATTATACTCATGAAGATAGTGATGGCTTGTTTAATACTGATGCGGATGAATCTGAACAAGATTTTAAACTACTCATGGCTTATGACAATGATGATTTTATGGATGCCTTAGAAGAGGAACATTTTCTTGAAGAAATCACTACACTTAAAATCTGTTTGGAAGAAAAGAATATGGTCATAAACACTTTGACATATCAACTCACTAAAAGAGAAAATCACAATGAAAAATTAGAATGTGAAGTAGTGGGTCTAGGAAAAGAACTTGAGAAGACAAATTATCTTAATCTTAGATTTGTTAAAGGATCAGAAACCTTAGATGAAATCATCAAGGTTCAGCATTCTCTATTTATGAAGATTGGCCTTGGATACACTGGAAAAACATCCCAACTAGAAAAGCCTTCAGTCAGCACTAGAAGCTATCATCATGTAGCAAAAACTAGTGAACAATGTGTCAATCCTCAGCAAAAGCCTAAAGGTACTCCCCAGGTCAATCATACTCATTTTACTCCAAGGGTGAACATAAATAGAAGCACCAATCAAAAGGTGAACAACACCAAAACATTTTATGATCACAAAAACTTTTTCTTTAATGGACAATGTTTTTCATGCCATAACTTTGGTCATAAAGTTGCTCAATGTGTTTCTGACAAGACTATCATGACTAGAGAGGCAAGAAAGCAAAGGAGCATGACATGAATCAATAAAAGTTCTTATAATAAATTTTCTCCTCTTGAAGATGAAACTGAATGTTCATTTTGCAATAACTTTGGTCATGGAGAATTTGAATGCAAGAGAAAATTTCGGCCAACAATTCAAAAGGAGCAAACATCATCAAATTCCAAGGTATGTAAAAAGAAGGAATTTAAGTCAAAAATATGTGGCATAGCTCTGTTTGCAGAAGGACAAGAAAACCAGTGGTACATTGATAGCAGATGCTCTAAACACATGACAGGTGACAAAGATAAACTCCTTTCATATAGTGCTTTAGAAAAGGAAAAGAATGTCTCTTTTGGAAATGACACATCAGCTGTCATCAAGGGAAAAGGTTATGTTTATTTGAAAGAAAAGGTTAAATCTAGAAATGTTATGTATGTTGATGGTTTAAAGCATAACTTGTTGAGTGTCATTCAAATGTGTGATCAAGGAAATGAAGTTGTGTTTCGATCAAAAGGATGTATGGTTCATGAGCTTGACACAGGAAAGACCATAATCAAAATTACAAGAACTCCAAGCAATCTATATATACTAAAAGGAGGTCAAGAACAATGTTATATAAGAAAAACAGAAGAAAATTGGCTATGGCACAAAAGATTGGGGCATCTAAGCTTTTCTAAAATAAGAAAATCATGCAGGCTCAAGTTTGTTCGTGATCTTCCAGATATTAGCATCCCAGAAAAATACCATCTGCAAACCATGTCAATTTGGTAAGAAAACTAGATTTCAATTCAATGCCAAAGAAGGATCAACAAGTAAGCCTCTTGAACTCATTCATACTTATTTGTGTGGGCCAACAAGGAAAAAGTCACCTCGTGGAGAAGAATACTACATTTTATTCATTGATGATTTTTCTAGAATGTGTTGGATTGGTTTACTAAAGCATAAAGAGGAAGCATTTGAAACTTTTAAAGTCTTCAAAGCTCTAGCTAAAAAAGAATTAGATCTAAAAATCAAATGTCTCAGATCTGATCGGGGAGGAGAATTCATATCAGATGAATTTTTGAATTTTTTGAACAACATGGAATAAAAAGACAGTTCTTTGTTGCCAGAACTCCTCAATAAAATGGCATGGTGGAAAGAATTAATGGAATAGTTCAACAAATGGCTCAAGCTATGCTTGATGAGTCTGGAACTCCTGACACCTTTTGGGGTGAAGTTGCACATATTGCAGTAAATATTCTCAACAAAGCTCATGTTCATGTAAATAGTGATCAAACTCCATATGAACTTTGGTATGGTAAGCCTCCTACTGTAAAACAC
>APFE031541809.1:0-21811 GCA_000404065.3 Pinus taeda | reverse complement strand
AAAAGAGAAGAATTCGAATTTGATCCAACTCTTAGTTGATGATGAGGCATCCAAGTCACTAACTGTTTCCTTTCTTTGTGCAATCTGCTCCAACAATTCTGCAAAGTTGGGGTCCAATGATATTTTTGTATTTCTAAATCCGTAATAGATATGTAAAAATTGAAAGAGATAATTGTATATCAATATGTTGGTGAGATAAACCTATTTCATTTTCCCAAAATTCCTCTCCCGCTATGCATAATAGTCTCTGTAAAAAATATGTGTAAAATAGAGTTTTACAGAGTCTGAAAAATGGACTGTAAAGATGCGCATTTATCTCTCATTATAAAATCAATGTAAAAAAAACGGAGATAGGTGTTTGTATATGGGTATCTTAGGAACAAAAACCTCCTTCAGTTTTGTATGAAGTATTTTGGATTGGCCAAAATACTCTCTGCAAAAGGATGACTTAAACTGAAATTTTCTGCAAAAAGTGATTTCCAACATTGTTTAATATTTCAAAAACCATAATGGCTGTTAGAAACGTGAGAGACTTTTTTGTAGATGGACCTCTTAAGAAAATAAACCTCCTTCATTTTGGTAAAATTCATCTTGGATTGATCACAATATTTTCTGCAAAACTATGACTAAAATATGCAATTTCTGCAAAAATGTTCCTTCTTGTTATGTTTTTTCATCTATTTACTTTCTTGCTCTTTTGATTGTTTTACTTTCACTTTAGACAAACCTCAATATTGGTGAAAGTATTATCATCTCTTTTTACCATTTTACTGCCTTCTTTATTCACTTTTACTGTTTACCTTTGACTGCTCTGTAACTTCGTTTTAACTTTCACTGAGTTTTACCTGATACACTTTAACCACTGATACTCTTTAGCTGTTATGCTTTCTAACCTCTGTTTGAATAGATTTGATAACAATCTTGGAGTAAACAAATATTATGACTAGTATTAAGACTTTTTATCCAAGGATGTGATCTTCTGATTACCTCTTCAGGGGACAACCGAGTAGATTTTTCAAGCAATTCCCCAATGGACAAGGGAGTGAGGTTTTGACCAAGTTCAAAATGGAGCATCATATTGACAGCTTGGGGAGTAATGAGGAAAAGAACACTCTAGTCAGGGGATATTACAGCTCTTTGAGTCAGATGATAGTTAGAATGGCAGTAATGGATGATTTCTGGGAAATAAATGACTGAAGGAATGAGATACCTTGGGAGATTGGATTCCCACAACCCTATAAGATCGTGCCCCTTTGAGTATTCGTCTCTGCAGCGATAATATCTCAATAGGGGACTTTCATCAAAATGCAGGTCTTTAATTTGGAAATCTTCATCTATCAAAGGTAAATATTCCAATTCACGATGAGGAGCATTCAATGGAGTAATATTCAGAGTTGCTGACACCTCCATTTTGGTTCTTGTGGATTCAAAATGGAGGTTTCAGATGTGGGCCCGTCGGGCTTTAAAACATTTTAAGGTTTAATCTAATCACCTCGGGCAATATCTAATAGGTGGAAAAGGTTATTAATTAGTCCTGATGACTAATTAATCTCGTATGCGTAAAGAAATGGGTTGCGGCGGGGTTTGGCTAAGTGGATTGCCATGTGGACAAACCACGGTGGCACGAAACTTTTCGGAAGTTTTATTCATATTTTTGTATTTAAACATACATATGGCATGTTTAAAGTTTTTTTATATATATTTTTTATTTATATGGTAACAAACAAATATTATTTAATTACCATAAGGGCGGGATTATAATATAATGATAATTTTAACCAAAGGGCGTATAGTGGGTTATTATTTTAAATGTGCGGGGATATAAATACTTTGGTTAAACTTTATAATAGAGGGGTTTTGGGGATATTTATAAAAAGGGAGTTATATACTTAGGATAAGGTATTTTATTAGGGATTTAGTATAATAGAGTTAAATGTAAATATGGCAAAGGACAAGGAAACTCAAAATATTTTTGCACATCTAAGAAAGTGATAACTTCTGAAGTAAATTGCAATATTTTATCTTCAACACTTAAACTTAGAATAGCAAGTTATTTTGAGGGATTTTTATGGGATTTTGCATGAGTTTCCTAAGTAAAATAGGATTTTACTTAGGACAAAGTTAAAGATGGAAGATTATAATGATGGATTATCTTAAGTACTTAGGTCTTTTTGATCATTAGGTCGAGGGTCCAGTCCCTCCAGAGGTCAAGGAAATGCCTTGAGCCCCTTTGATCTCCAAATACCTTAGTAATTTGCGGGAAATTAGTGAAACTTTTGAGGGGAAAGTGATGAGGGAGGTTAATGAGTTTGACTTTGCTTTTGGTGATTTTCCAGTGTATTTCCTGCTTTAGTACTTGTGATGAAAGTAAAGGATCAAAAACATGTAGCAGCATCATTCATCAGATAACACTTTACAACACCATCTACCTACCATGTCTACTCAATACTACCATTTTCTCTTCTTTATTAGGGTGCGTTTAGACTTGCAAACCCTCATCAACATTTTTTCTTTTTACAAGGAAAATCTATCTAATTCTACCCTTCTAACATCCAAGGGCTCAGATTAAACTGTTGAGCACCTTTTATTAACTCTAACTATCTACTTATCTGCCAAGATTAAACTGTTTGGTCAAATATTTATTCTCTAATCTATAACATGAAATTGAAATATGAGTAAGCCAAGTTTAAACAGTTTGACTTATTCATGAATTGTGGCAAAGGTTGGACAAGCTGCACACAATTGTTTTTATTACAAAAATGAAGTAAGTAGTGGCATTTGAATTTGCACACTTTCCTTGGTCTATTTTTGCTTGGGGTTCATTTCTTTCATTTCTTTTTGACCACTTTATTTTTCTTACCCTTTAATTTTTCTTTTAGGGTATACCCTCTTTACATTTTTTAACTTTTTTGATTTTTTGGTTTTTCAAGAATATGGAACACCTTTGCTCAAGAAAGAAGGTTTGAACATATTCCATAGTTCGATCATGACAATCATGAAAGATGAAACCTATTGGTATAGGAGCTAACAAATGAAATGAAAAAGAAGAAGATTGATCCCACAATTATTACTTACAACATTCTCATCTCTGGTCTATGGAAGGAAGACATTATGCATGCCCAACAAGTGACATTTTTAGACCTAGTTTGGAGTGTGTATGAAGAGATAGTGTCATGTTTATATTTATAATACCTTGATTAATGCTAATTGCTTGGAAGGTAAGCTGCATAAATCCTTTGAATTATTTGATGAAATGAAAAAGAAGAATATTGATCCCACAATTATTACTTAACATTCTCATCTTTGGTCTATGGAAGGAAGACATTATGCATGCCCAACAAGTGGCATTTTTAGAGCAATGTAGGCCCTTGATGTGGCTCCTAATCTATTTACATATAATGATATGATGGATGGATATTGCAAAAGGGATATTATGAAGGAAAACCCTAAGATTTATGACAAGAATCCTGTCCTGATCAAACCAAAGCAACAACCATTCAAAAAAAAATTGTATAGGGTTTTTTTTACTAAGATACTTATTTGAATAGAATACAAGTCCTAGACCAATTTTGATATAAATGATCAAGCGATGAAGGAGCCATGAGCCTTGGTTTCCTTTCTACTCTTTTATTATTTCCTTCATCCTATACCTGCCTCACTTGCCTACCTTGGTGTTCAATATTCTCATAAAAAAATATCTCCAAGGTTCACTGAGACAACTGAGAACTCACAGGGCGTGTTGTAATCAATGATAAGTTCTGCAAGGACTTCTTCATCTCATTAACATTTTGGAATAAATCTTTGGTGTTCAACTGTAATGGCTTCACTATGTACGATCCAAGAAGAAATCTTATCTTTAGAGTGGACAACTATTGTTCCCATCTGAAGAACGAAGTCCTGCTCATGAGTGCTACAGGACTGGTTCTCCTCACACTTGAACGCAGGGTATACTGTATCAATTTATTGTTGATATGGATCCCAATAGTTAAATTGATACTTGGTTTATCAAACTTTTAAAGGTATTTTATATGTATTTAAGTCAACATTAAAAACCTTTAATTAAATGAAATTTGAAAATTGAAGATAACTTATAGAAAATAAATAACATGCACACAAGAAAACAACACCAGAAATTAATAACTAAATTCAACTATCTCAAAACCTACATCTTCGGGTCCGGTATTCAATGGACGGGCCTCTTTATTAATTCTTAAAATTCATCAAAGTATATAAAAAAATAGATCAATTATATTCTCGAATGGTCCTATTTTATTTTTCTCGACCTTAGGATTCCAACAGAACTAACTACACTAAAAAAGGTCTCCTAGGTCTCTTAGAATGGGCCTCCAAAGTATCTTTATCTCCTTGGTTTGTAATTGTCTCTGCATAAAAATTCTTTTTGTTACATAAAAATCTAACTTCTGCCTCCTTGGTGCATTGGTCAATTTTTTATAATAAAATGTGAGGGGTTGAGGGGTCAAATCCCTAACTCCCCGTCGGGTTGTTATGATACAAATAATATATAATAAAAAAAATAAAAAATAATGTTGGCGAGTCCAACCTTTCCCACCGCTCATTGGTTCCACTCCTATCCACATTACAATATATATAATATATTGCTTGTGGTCCATTCCAAAAGCCTTATCCCTGCGTCAGTTATAATATGGGCTCCTCTACACTTAGCGAGGCATGGAAGGCATTGGCAGAGCTGCTAGATATGGAGGGCTCTACCACACCCACCACCTTTTTTTAATATTAACAACCATTACAAAATAATTGAAGCTAGTTCCAACGGTTATAACATGAATAAAACAATGGTGTAATGGGGAATGAGTGGATTTGGTGTTGAGAGCTCTTCGCCTTGAATCTGTCCGAGGATGGTCAAATCCATAAAAATAATTTTGATGAATAAAAATAAGTGGCGCATTGCCCATTGATAGGGTTGTATGGTGGCCTCTTAATGGGTCCATTCTTGGAAGCATGAGTTGGAACTTTTACTGTTCAAACCGTTCTTGTTGGAACCATGATTTAAGCACTCTCACTTTGACTTTTCACCCGCTTAGAACAAAACTTTGATTTTGAATAACTTCTGCATACACACTCAGTTTTCGCGTGTACAAGTTGTGTTGGATTCATTTTTTCGAGCTCTATGTAGTGGAATTTTATTTTTTTCGAATTTGAAGACTTTGAATTTTTGGCCTTTTTAGATCCCATTTGGATCAATTGTCTTTCAATATTTTTCTCGTATTGTAATGTATACGAATAAAATCTCTACAATGTTTGAAGTGTAAATGAATTGTATTATTGTGTGTGAAACATAGACTCATTCTGCAACATGAATGGAAATGTTTCTTGTATATATCCCAGCTCAAATGACATTGTTTTACATTAGACAACCAAAAAATGAAAACCCTACATAACCAGAAATTAATATTGAAAAGAAGAAAATCATTAGTACAATCCATTGTTTGCACAAGACTAGATGGGAAATTGTTGTCATTTCGGTGGATTGATATTGTAAGAGAGGACTCAGTTCATAGATTCTCTTCATCTTCTTAGAAGGAAGAGGAACGATTCATATTGCCCAGCCCCATGACACTAGCACCCATGCGGCAGAAGAATAGAAAGATACGCCTTTTTCATTGATTTCCATGAAAATTTTGAGGGTTATACCCACAAATTTAGATATTTTTCCATAGAACGAACAAATTTATAGACATGGAGACACTCATGTTCCATTCCCAACCATATTGAAAAAATGTACTGAATTTTCTAACTTGAGTTTTGTATGTGTATATCAAATATACATCTTTTCAATGGACCAAAGATGTTTTTTCGGACCTCATTTCAGTGATATGTAAAAATACTTGAGATTTTTAGTTAAAACACTGGGAAAGGTCTTCCGTATGCCTTCATTTCATTGTGACTTGATGATGTACTTAACTTCTTTGGAATTTAATCATCTCTACACAATGATTCACCAAGAGATCGATTGTCCTTCACCTTTATTAAACTAGCAATTGCCCCTAAAGGTGCAACAATACACTAAATAAATAGAAGATTTGGGAAGATCATCTTGAAAAACTAAATCACTAAATATGAAAACTCTTATATAAAGATCATATCGATCTCCGTATAGTTTTAAAAAAAATGTTAAAAGTTTTATTACATTTAAAAGTAAGATGACATGGTATACTTTGATAGTTGTCACCAATTTGTTCTATTCTTTAGTTTTATTTACATAGCTTGATAACATGATCGTTTGATTGGAAAAATTATTTTCAAGCATATATATTGAGTTTTCATCTAGAGCCATTTTTTTTAGGGTTAATTCAATGGTTTGATGTTGTTTCCTCAACTTCGATCAACCTAGGTAATTTCATCTCCATGAATTTCTTTTTAGGAAAGGTTATGCTTATCAATTTGAATATGGATTTAAAGTTGGTTGTTGTTGATTCATTATATAACTTTATTTTGTGGTTCTTCTCTTAAACCATTATGTTTTAATAAGATTTTCAAACTTCCATAACAAAATTACTTTATATAATTAAATTTCAACTTTTCAAACCAACAAATTTAATAATCATTTTTCTTATTAATATAAAATTCAAACTTAGCATTTAATTTTCTCTAATAACATATAAAAACACTCAAATAATTAAAGCTAAAAAATTATACCCTATTATAATCAATCTAATTTAAATTAAACAATAATGTAACTTCCATAATGAAATCTAATGAAAACTTCAAATGATTTCCCTTACCCCTATTCATTCTCCAAACAGCTTTGTTATAATTGCAAAGAGAAAGATATATGTGGACTTCCAACTTGTCTTTGTACTTTATGTTTGTTACTCAACTATACTTAACAATCTTGTGATTTAAGTCTTCTCTTGGGATGATCGAGCGGTGGTCTCATTGGGATGTTATCCCTGCCACCTAGTTTCAAGTTCCGCAAGGGGACATTATGACTCGTCATAGTAAGACTGGAATGGTAGATGTCTTCGATGGTATTCGTAGGTCTCAGCCCTTGGCCGGTCTATCATAGTTTATAGTATGTCTGGCTTGTGGGTTGTTGGATACACGTTTGATCCTAAAGGTTGCCCAAACTAATCCAAAAAAATATTGATTCACCATGGTTAAAAAAGAAAATAAAATCCAAAAACTTTACAATCTACTTCAACGACTTTATAATCTGCGATAAGAAATTCTTATTGGGATATTGTTGGTTTAAAAAGTTTAAATTTAATTATATATAGGAACCTTGTTATGGAAATTTAAAAATATTATTAATACATTATGGTTTAAGAGAAGAACCACAAAGCAAAGGTATCTAATGAATCAACAACAACCAATTTAAATCCATATTTAAAATGATAGGAAAAGCCTTTTCTAAAAAGGAATGTCATGGAGATGAAATTACCTAGGTTGATTGAAGTTGAGGAAGCAATGTCAAAGAATAAAAAAAACCTTAAAATGAATGGCTCTAGCTAAAAAATCAATGTATATGCTTGAAAATCAAATTTCTAATTAAATTAGCATGTTCCCAAGCTATGTAAATAAAACTAAAGAATAGAGAAAATCAACGACAACTATCAAAGTATACCATATCATCTTACTTTTAAATGTACTAAAAGGCTTTCAATGTTTTTTCTTAAAATCAAGATGATGATCGATATTGATATTTATATACGAGTTTTCATATTTGGCGATTTAGTTTTTCATGATGATCTTCCCAAATCTTCTATTCCTTCGGTGTACCTTTGCACCTTTAGGGGAAATTGCTAGTTAATAATTTTTTTATTAAAAGGTAATTGATTGATTGGAATTTTGCAGAAGTAATCATTTTCAAACTCTACCAACATGATGCCCATTAGTTTTTGAGAGTACCATTTTGACATCTTGTTTTCTAACTGGAATTAGGGAACCCACCGAATCTAACCTATTTGCACAAGATCATTGGCCCACTCGTTCCTACTCACAAACGTTTTCTAAGTTACGTAAAATAAAGTTGACTAAAAAGTAGTTAACCCTAATAAGGAGGCTACAAAATTCACTAAATCTTGTGACTTATGCTTCTCAATTGCCAATCAAAATGTTTTTACTTTTATTGTTATGCTGTTGACCTACGAGAAATTCTAGAATACCAAATATGCAAAGAAATACAACCTAGAACATAGAATAAAATGACAAAGACAACAAGTATTTTATTATTCAAAGATAAAAGCAATGTTCACTTGCCTCTTCGAGGGGGAAACCTCCAGAAGAGTAGATATCGAATAAAAAATAATACTCGATGATATTTCCATTCTAAATACGATAATTTATAGCTAAAGTACCTTCAAGAACCTAACGACTAGTGGTCCCTTGCATAGCATGGTTTAACCACTTTATTTATTAATTACGGCCCATTCACAACTAACTGTGATCCCTTTCCTAAATGCAAGTCAACCACTTACTTTATTGACTCTTTAACTAACTATGACTATAACTCGACCCTATTAGTCTTATTACATAAATAAAGGGGTTAGGGTTGGACCCTAACATGCCCTCCCCCATCAAAAGCAGTGCTGTCCTGAACGTTGAAGCTATGGAAACTACTGAAGAATAGTGGTTGATTCCTAGGTCGCATCTTCTAGAGAGGTGTCTTTCCACTTGACAAGGACTTCCTTGATCATATGGTCACGCAAATGTCTTTCACGAGTATCGAGGACCTGTTCAGGATGGAGCTAGAGTGAACCTTCCTCATCCAATTCGGGTAGATTGGTTTGAATTATGCAATTGTTCCCCACCACTTTATTGAGGCATGATAAATGGAATACTGGATGTATTTTTGAACTTTGTGGCAAGGCCAGCTTCTAGGCTACTGCTCCAATGTGTTGAATTATTTGATAAGGTCCGTACAATTTAGGAGCTAATTTACGGAAACCCTTTTCTTTGAGTGATGTTTGCTTCTATGGTTGCAGCCGCAAGAATACCTTATCCCCTTCTTGAAATGTGCGCTTTGAATGATATTGGTCTGCTTGTTGCTTCATTCGATTTTGAGCTTTATGGATATTATCTTTGAGACAAGTTAGCATGGTGGCACAATTTTGTTGGAGTTGATCAATTGCTTGCACCTTAGAGCATCCAGGGATATAAGAAATAGGTGAAGGTGGGAGTTGGCCATACACTGCATTGTATGGATTCATCTTGGTGGCTTCATGATAGTTAGTATTATACCACCATTCAGCTAAAGGTAACCATCATACCAATTGATGTTTCTTTTTTGAAGTGAAGCACCTTAGGTATGTCTCCAAACATTTGTTGACTACTTCAATTTGACCATTAGTTTGGGGATGATAGGCATTACTTAGTTGGAGTTGGGTGCCTTGTAACTTGAAATTTTCTTACAAAAATTTTATTGTGAAAGTTGGGTCACGATTAGACACAATGGAAGTCTGCATGCCATTCAGTTTAAAGATCTGGTCCATCAAAGCTTGAGCCACCAAAGTGGGGGTAAATGGGTGGGGTAGAGCACAAAAATGACCATATTTAGAAAGTGTGTACACAACCACAATGATGACTAATTTGTTTCCCGACTTTTGGAGACCATTAACGAAATCTATAGAAACATCCATCCAGATAGAGGCAGGGATTATAAATGGTTGTAAGGTTCTTCGTAACTTGACGGTTTCTCCTTTGAGGGTGTTGACACACATTGCATTTAGCTACAAAGGTAAGAATGCCATTTCTCATTCCCGTCCAAAAGAAATAGCTGAGTACAAGCATAAGTCTTCTGAAATCCTGCGTGCTCGATAGTGGGAGATGAGTGCAACTATGCCAAAATGCTGGCTTTTAGGGTGGATGCCAAAGATATCACTACACGATCCTTGTAGCGAAGAATATCATCCTTCCAAGAGGATCCAATTGAGGAATTAGGATCTGCTCTCAAGTTATCAATGAGTTGGGAGAGAGAGGGGCGTGAAAACCATTCCTTGCAGGCTTATTCAATCCAATCTGGAATGGGAAGAGAGATTGATAGCAGGGCAATTTCATCCTAACATTGGCCCGATAAAGCATCCGCTACTACATTGTCACACCCTTTCTTGTAAATTATCTCATAATCATATCCCAACATTTTGGCCAGCCATTTATTTTGCTGTGGTGATGATAAACGTTGCTCCAAAAAATATTTGAGGCTTTGATGGTCTATGTGGATTTGGAAACGTTGTCCCAATAAGTATGGTCGATAGGTATCCTACATGTAATATGGCCATCATCTCTTTCTCATAGGTAGATTGTCACATATGTTTCCCACTCATTTGTTGGCTCGTGAAAGCCAAGGGTCGACCTTCCTACATTAAGACAACACTAATACAAGTACCTGAAGCATCACATTCAATCACAAAAGATTTGGTGAAGTCGGGTAGTGCCAATACTGGAGTGGAACAAATGGCTTGTTTGAGAGCCACAAATGCCTGTTGTGCTGCATCAGTCTAGAAGAACGATATTTTCTTGAGAAGGTTAATGAGGGATCTAGCAACGCGACCATAATTGCAAACAAATTTGTGATAGTGGCCAGTGAGACCCAAGAATCCCCTCAAACTATTCAAGGTTTTTGGTTGGGGCCAATATTGCATTGCTTGTATATTTTTGGGATCAACCCTTACCCCTTCATGACCCACAAGAGCACTTGGATAATTTGACAAATAATTTGTGATTCCAGAGCAGATGCAAGATCAGTTCTACATGATGAAGATGCTTTTCCTAGGTTAGGCTATAGATGAGAATTTCATCAAAGGAAACGAGGGAAAATTTTCAAAGATGTGGTTTCAGCAGGCGATTCATGATGCTTTGAAAGGTGGATGGAGCATTACAGAGACTAAATGGCATGACCAAGAATTCATAATGGCCTTCATGAGTGCAGAAAATAGTCTTGGGAATGTCTAGTTCTTTCATCAATATTTGGTGATAGCTAGAGCGAAGATCTAGCTTGGTAAAGAATTGAGCACCATGTAGTTCATCAAGAAGATCATCAACAACTAGGATAGGGAATTTGTCTTTGATAGTGAGCTTGATGAGGGCTCGAGAGTTTGGACACATGCACCATTCCCCATATTTCTTTAGCACCATGACTAGTTGTGATGAATAAGGATTGATGCTAGGAAGAATAACACCTGCTTCAAGGAGTTCTTGATTATTTTTTCAATTTCATTCTTTTGGGTGAGTGGATATCCATATGGGCGCACAATAGGCTGTTGGGGCCCTGGGACCGAAGTGATGCTATGATCATGTTCCCCTATAGAGGTTGGAAGCTCTTTAGGTTTGTCAAATACCTACTGGTGGTGGTTTAAGACCTGTTGAATCTCAAGATGAATATGAAAAGAACTGCATTCTATGGCCTGGATGGCATTAAATTGGGTGATGAATCCATGATGGGCTTTTTTCAACAACTTTTCCATTCGAAACGAGCTGATGATAGAAGGCGCACCTACCTGTATTCCATGGAGTGTATGAGTGTGGTCATTCTACTTGAAGCTCATATATAACTCCTGGAAATCCATTGTGATTAGGGCTAGTGTGCGAAGCCATTTAGCACCCAAGACAATGTCACAACCACCCAAGTTAATAGCAAGCATGTGGGTCTTTAGGTGGTAGTCTCCCATCTGAAGTTTAATATTTTTGCATCAGCCTTCGCATCAACAATAAGGATCTAGAAACTAGAGCCTACCCTTACAAAACAATTAACAGCTTTGTCGACTCTCTTATGGATAAAGTTATGAGTGCTCCTACTATCAATCAATACTACTACAGGGAAATGTTTAAGAAAGCCTCTGATTTTGAGAGTTTGGGGCACAGAAATGCTTGCCAAAGCATGTAGCGAGATAACTGGTTCATCTGGCATAGCTATGATATCATTGTCTTGCTGGATCTCCTCAACTTCATCGTTTGTCCCCCCAAGGGGTGGGGCTTCCCCAGATGAGTTGTGATCAGTAACATCAATTTGAAATATTTTTGCCTCCTTGCATTTATGCCTCTGGGAGTATTTGTCATCAATGTAATAACACAATGCTTGTTTTCTTCTTTTTTCCATTTCTGCTGGATACACCTTTTGAACCTTAAGTTTTTGGGTAGGGCCCTGAGCTTGGGTGGAACTCCCCTTGGCTATGAAATTTGGACGAGTAGACCAGGTATCTAAGGCAATTTCTACCTCTACAACCTTTTTGCAAACGTCTATCCATGTAGGAGGGTGGTGCATTTAGACATGTTCTTGGATGGATTCTTTGAGACCACTGATGAAACATTCCAAGTAGAATTCATCTCCTAGACCTTCCGTTCTGAAGGCTAATGTCTGAAAGTTTGCAATGTAGTCTTTTACTGTGCCTGTCTATTAGAGATTAGTGAGACGACCCAAAAAATTAGATTCCCTATCAAAGTGGTCACAAAGGGATTTTGAGAACATGTGCCACGTTTTGTTCCGAGATAACATTTATGATGCCACTGCCACCTTTGCTAAATTTCTTGGTCCAATTAAAGGGATCCCACACGTAGTTTAGTTTGATCATCATAGATATCATTCAGGGTGAAATATTGTTCCATTTGTGCTCCCCATACTGCCGAAATATTGTTCCATTTGTGCTCCCCATACTGCCGGATTAGAGCATCAAATTTATACATGTCCATCTTAGGTGGCTGAGGGTCGGAATGTTGGTGATTTCCATGGCAGTGAATATGATTGCTATATTCCCCTTTGAGGTGTTCATCAATACTAGGCACCTCCAAATGATACCTATCATTCTCTTTGGTGAATTGTTCAAGTGTTTTTGAAATACTATTGAGTTGTTCCTTGAACGAATCCAATGTTGTTTCAAGTCACTCAATATTCTCATTGGCCATGATTTGAGATCTGGTTTCTACCATGCATAGATTCTGGTTACTAAAATTCACTCCAAAAAAAAATTGGGGTTGCTCGAAAATTCAGCCTGACTAGTAAATGGTACCACTTGCAATCAGCTCATCATCCTAAATATTATTGGCTAAGTCTCTGGTAAGTGTCTGAGGGAGGACCTAAAAGAAGGCCATGAAGACCATTCTTGGAAACTACATCCAGAAATGAGACCAAAGAACTTGAACAACAAGGGGAAACAAAAGACTGCTACAACAAATCAACAAGATTTAGAATCTAATGTAGGTGATGAGACCAAAATCACAGTCATTAGAATGAAATTTAAAGCTTCTATTGCAAGTGAAATTTATTTTAGTAAGCATGTTGAGTCTCAAAATGATAAAGAAATAATTGATCTTTTCCATATTAGAATCATTCTAAAACATACCAAAGTTGATACCTTGTTTGATAGTGGATCTCAAGTTAACCTTATTTCTGAAGCTATTGTCAAGAAACTAAACTTAGAAACTATACCTCATCCTAAACCTTACCCTTTGGGTTGGGTGTGTGACAATGCCAAATTGCAAGTGACAAGAAAATGTTAACTTAAATTTTCCATCACCACAAACTTTATTGATGAGGTAGAGCTTGATGTTGTACCATTATACATATGTGGAATTGTTTTAGGGAGTCCATACTTGTATGACCAAAAATCCACATTCTATCATCATGAGAACAAATATCATCTTTTTAAATATGGAATTGAGTATATCATTAGAGCACATCGCAATAAGACGAACTTGTCTCTTGTAAGTGTTGGTCAAATGAAATGGCTTGTAAATGCTAGTAAGAATTTTGTATTATTGATGCTCAAATCCAAAGATACTGTTGAATCTTAAGCTTTCCAAGGATCTGATGCAAAACTCAATTATGATTTGGCTGAAATTGTTAACACATATGATAAGATGTTTTAGGAACTTGAAGGGTTGCCTCTTATAAGAGGAATCCAACATGAGATTCAGTTAAAGTAGTATGCACCTTTTCTAAACATTGGCATGTACAAAATGTTAGTTTTGGAGAATGCATAAATCAAGAAGAAAATTCAAGGACTGCTTGAAAAGGCGGTCATTATACCAAGTACATATCCTTGTGGGTCTCCTATTGTCTTGGTTCCAAAGAAGGATGGTACATAGCGCATGTGTGTGGATTTTAGAGCTTTGAACAAAATCACGTTAAAGAATCACTATCATCTTCCTCATATTTATGATTTTCTAGACCAATTAAAGGGGTTTCTTATTTCACTAAGTTATATTTGAGAAGCGGTTATCATTAGATCAGGATTGTTGAAGGTGATATTTGGAAGACTGTTTTCAAAAAAAGGCAAAGTTTGTTTGAATGGTTAGTTATGCCATTTGGGTGTTGTAATTCACATAGCACATTCATGAGAGTTATGAATGATGTGTTGAGACCATTCCTTGATGATTTTTTCATAGTCTACTTAGATGATATTTTGATTTTTAGTAAGACTCGTGAAGAGCATGTTAAGAAAGTTTTAAATGTCTTAAAGAAAGAGAAATTATATTTGAATATATCTAAGTGTGAATTTGAGAAAACCCCTCTAGTTTGTTTGGGTCATATTGTTGGAGGGGGTGAATTGATGATTTATCCCTCAAAAGTTGAGGTCATTGTGAATTGGCCTAAACCCAATATTGTGACAGAGGTTAGGAATTTTTTGGGAGCAACCCAATATTGGAGAAATTTTATTTCTAATTTCTCATCTATTGCAGGTCCATTACATGCTTTCATAAGTGTGAAACATGTCTTTTAGTGGGGAGGAAAGTAGTAGAATGCCTTCGATACATTGAAAGAGAAAATCAACACAACACTAGTTCTTGCACTTCCAGATCTTAAGCAGCGATTTGAGATTCAAAATGATGCAAGTGATTATGCCATGGGAGGAGTTTTGATGCAACATGGTAAGCTTATTTGTTATATTTCTGAAACATTTACTGATGCAGTAATTAACTATCCAACTTATGATAAAAGGTTGTATGCTTTGGTACAAAGAGTGAAGAAATGGAAGCATTACTTGATGGGTAAATAAATGATTATTCATAGTGACCATCAAGCTTTGAAATATTTACAATTGCAAACCAAGCTACAACAAGCTAGACATTCTAGGTGGATGGGATTTATACAACAATTCCATTTGGTAATCAGGTACAAGAAAGGTATATACAACAAAGTTGTTGATATGTTTTCAAGGCCTATTGGTAATTCATCTATCTTTATTAAGAATAACTCAATCAGGCATGAAAGTTATATTGAACAATATGCTCAAGATGACGATTTTTAAAATGCTTATGTAACTTTGATTCAAGGCCATCTCGTTGAAGAGTTGGATTATCATGTTCATAACAAGTTGTTGTATCATCTTTGCAAGTTGTGTATTCCATAGCGTGAATGAGTCAACATCATAAGGGAAGCTCATACTTCTCTTATTGTTGGCCACTTTTATGTGAGAAAAGCAGTTTCACAATTATAAAGGTATTTTTATTATCCTCGTAATCCTAGTAATAGAAAGTTGGGTTTGTAAACTCTACTTATTATTCCTTCTCATCCTTGGGAAAGTACTTCTATGGATTTTGTAGGAGGACTACTAATGTCAAAGAAAGGTCATGATTATCTTTATGTTGTTGTGGATCGTCTCAACAAAAATGTGTGTGGTTATTCATGTAAGAAATAGGTTGCAGTTGAATAAACCACAAATATATTCTTCCAAAATGTATGGGTACACTTTGGGTTGCCTAATTCTATTATTTATGATCAAGATTCTCGATTTGTCAGGAAATTTTGGTCAAGTTTATGGGAACTCATCGACACCAAGTTGAAGAAGAGCATAACATTTCATCCACAAACTAATGGCCAGACACAAGTGGTGAATAAAACAATAGTACTTCTACTCTATGGATATTGTAGCAAGCATCCTAAGCTTTGGGATGAACACTTACATTACTTCCAGCACGCCTACAACATAGCCTAACATTCATGAACTCGAACATACTCATTCAAAGAATGTTTGGGATATTTACCAAAATCTCCATTAGATTTTATCTTTGGTAAAGATGTTGTGGTGGATGGACACAATGGTATAGATAAGGGAAAGTGCTTCATTTAATAGATTTAGTTGGTGCCTTAGATGGAACAAGAAAAGTTGGAGAAGAGTCAAGCCAAGTACAAGGTGCTGAGACATGATAAGCATCGCGTTGACCACAACTTTGAGGTGGGATATCAATTTTTGCTTTAATTAATTAAATTATTTATTATTTAATCAATTATTATTTGTTATTAATTATGGAGAGGGTTATGTTCAAAATTGGTGTCCAATCACCTTTGTGGTCAGCCAATGCTTATATAGGCACACCACCACGAAGGATTGTAATCATGATTCAAATATTTTATTGATTAATACAAAAATTATTACACATTTTTTTTGTTTTCTGCCTCAAGTCTGCTGCTACCATATCCATGTGGCTTTCCCAACAAGTGAAGGGGTGACACTATAATTTCATCCACACAAATGAAATGTTTTATTCTTCATAAACATGATGGGCACTAAAATAAACTTCTTATTACTACAACCAATGATTTAGTTTCATAGAATCGATCTCGCATTGGTATAACTTGATATCGACCTTTGTTTCCATTTTGAATATGGGCTATGAATTATTCACAATATTTGAATTAGATTGATCCTTTTTGGGTCCTTTCTTTGGCTTGTTCTCTATTTCTTCCCGATCTCTTGATCTCCCCTTTGATTTGTCCTCTATATTAGAACCCTCGTAATCTCCAAAAATCATGAGCTTATTGCTCAAGATTGACATGAGGAGATTCATATTATGACTTATATCTATAACTAGTACTTCCAGCCACAAAAAACATTCCTTTATGGGATTACAAGGGTCATTCATAGATTCGCCGACTATGATTAGGGTTTAATGACTCTTGGCCTAGTTGATAAAGATATCCTAAAAATATCCATAATATAACGACATGATTTGTAAATTTTTGTTTATATTCCATTGGTAGTTCATCATAATAGATTTGATTAAACTATACAAATATGAAATTTACACTATTAGGTTTTTATTTGTGGTTAGAAATTTGGATTTGTAAATTATTTAAAATTAAGTAGAAAATACAGAATAATGAAATAAAACTCACAAACCATGGTTTGACAGAAGATATGACCTAGGAAACCCTTTAGGGAGAAAACCCAACTAGAAGGTGAGGTTGCTTTGCTCTCTTCCTCTGAATAGAAAATGGCTGCCAGTACAAGAAAGTATAGTTTGTGGCCTGTGGGATACTATAGTACATATATCATCTCTATGTGTTTTAAATCATATACATCTAATCTATCTTTTCTCTTATGTGGAGATAATACACTCGAAAGAATGGAACCCCTTTTCATCATAGTGGCCCGATTAAAACATAACCTAAGAGCCTACTAGTGGTTAGGTTTGGCTACCTCAAATGCTAACCAGAGTTACAATATGGATTCTTTTAGAGCCTTCTTCACCATAATCATGTGGATTGCCCAATTTCCATGAATAATGGGGGCTGATGTGGCATACTCTCAAATTATGGTGGTGAAAACAAGAAGGTCAACTTCTGATCGACATAAATTTTGCATATAGACTCTGATTGATGAGGTTCTTGCACCATTGGAAAGGTATTTGTATGTACAATATGAAAATATTGTTTCATGCTAAAGCAACAAAGTTTTACCCCCAAAAAGCATTGTTTGATGCCTCTAAATTCTCCTGAGAGGTTTAAGACCCTAATTTTTCAAATTGGGCCTCGCCACTAAAAACGGTCCCATGAGCTTATTCCTCCATTTCTTCCACTTTGAAAGCATTGAGATGGATGAAAAAAATATAGTGATCCAATCTAGATCAAGGATGAAGAAGTGTCATGGAGTTGGAGGCCTAAGGTACTCGCAGCGCCTTGCAGGGCAACCAATGCACGTTGAAGGTGAAAAATCAAATCCCACACACATCCCTAAAGCAAAATAGTGGCATCTTCCTGCTTGTGGAGGAGGTTACCTAGGATATTGCAGATAACCCATGCATTTTCACCAGTGATGTGCATTGTCTAGGCTTCTAGGTATGCTACTATGCACGATAACAATGGGGGATACTCTCGTTGAATTGCTCTATTCCATAACTATATGAGGGGGGAAGAGGCAACCTACCTCTACTTCTATTACCCCTGAGAGTTCTACCATGTTCCTTTATCTGGTAGCTACAAAGGTGTACTGTGACAAATTATTTTGATTTTTATTACCTCTGATTGTTGACAACCATCGCTTTTTCCAGTTGATACCCCTATTTGTGGTGCCCTTAACATTCTTTGTGAGTGAGCCATAATTTCCAACAAGATAACGAGTGTAAAATGGCTTGAATGACCATAAATTCTTGTTTGAGAGGCAGGTGCCATTGTAGCATATGTTGGAGTGATTGATAGGCAAGGGGGCAAGCCCAAGGCAATGTCGTTCCCTTGGATTAAATACATCAAGTGGGTCAACCATTGAGGTTGTAAATGTTTTCCTGTGCCACGTGACACCCAAATCCAAGGTTATTTTTTTAATGGTTAATATTGAAAAATGAAATGAATTTACATTAATATATTTCATTTTAATGCATTATTATTTTATTTATTATGTCGATAGGTATGTGTATTTTTCAATAGGACTTCCAAAATTTTAATTTAACTACTAATAATTATTAAGTGGATAGTAGAGATTTAACTTCCATGAAATGTTCTAGAACATTCATATATCAAAAGTCAAAATTTATTTCAATATATAATTTCAATTAAATTTATTAATTAAAAGAAAATATTTATATAAAATATGTGTCACATGAACATGAAACATGTTTTTTTGAGAATGTGGTATTAGCATACCATGCTATTGGCCCATGATATTTTAACAAATCCTATTTACAAGCTAAAAATCTCCATAATAAACTCGATGGCTACTACCTCAGATTTAGATGGTATCGTATTATTCAGAGTGACAAAAAGGTTGCAGTATGCAGTGTCCATCCATCAGAGCTAGCCACTGTACGAGCAGCCAGTGCAGTGCATGAGAATGGAACTAGAGACGATGAATTATTTGGGAGATTAGGCAGCACAGGGGGTCTATTTGGTTCAACTTCAAGTTCAGGAATTCACAATGCATCTCTAAGCAATGGTTCTGCCTTGTTAAACCCCCCAATGTTTCTGAAAGGGGTGGCGATGAGACATGGTATGAAGTTGGACGTTCAAAAACATATACACCAACAGTTGATGATGTGGGCTATGCTCTGAAGCTGGAATGTGTGGCAGTTGATGCAGCCACAGGAATACCAGTAGGTCCAGCAAGCACACTCCACACTTCCCTAGTTATCCCAGCCCCTTCCCCTTCTCCTCGACGCATGATTCCAATCAATGAAGTTAATGGAATTGCAAATCTTGAGCTTGAAGGACACACTGCAGCTTCTGGCAGAATTCCAATGAAGGCCCAGGGCTCGCCGCTAGCATAACAATGCCAGCAATGATGGTCCATTGCCTTGCCAAGTCTTTATGAACACGGTCAATGCGATCTAAGGTTAGCATTGGATACCCAGTTACCTAGTTTATTTTTAATATTCTTTCTGAATTGCCTAGGGAATATTTCTATGCTCTTCTTGTTTATGTTAGGTTTGTGTTGGACATCCACATCGTGTAGAGTTTGATGATATAAGAAGTTTATTTTTAATGTTCAATGTTTCGGGCATTGAATTTGCTAGCCATGAGTTCGTACAATTGTATTTCTAATGGGCTTCAATTAATGGTTCAGTCTTATATTCTATTGGTTTGTCGGGTACTATGAGTTTTTTAGGGCTGTTATTGTTTTTTATAAACTTCATGATGGTAATAAATATCTTGGAGTGCTATGTATGTGTATACAGTGTAATTTTATTAAATTTTGCACATGAAGCCACCACTTGCAGGGCAAATTTTAGGGTTGTGTACACGGTTAGTATATTTTTTATTACACTAAATAAATACTAGATAGTCTTTGCTAATGAGATAGAGTAAATAGTCTTTGCTAATGAGATAGAGTAATACATTGTAGGTCTCCCTGTAATTTAGGTTTGACAACTAGATCTTAGTCATTAGATTCACTTTCCAATATACTCATTTTTTTGTTTAGAATTTCAACTCTTAGCTTCTATGATAAATATAAGCTTGTTTCTGAATATGCAGACAATAAATTGATAAGGGCTTTTGGTGAATGTGCAAAAAACAAAAATTAAAATCCATTACGAAGGTGGAGAGAAAGATCTGTCAAAATTTATGTTGTTGGTTTCAAACTATTGTCCCTCTAATCTACTTCCTTCATGGGACTTTATGCTATGCTCTATTATGGTTTGGTGAACCTCTCTTTCCTTGGTATATAATACTACTTTTTTGTAGTTTACTTGTGATATATTATTGTCCTTAGGATTTTAAGGAGGGAAGAAGAGTTTGTTTAGTCTGATTAGTTTCATTGGACTTAATGATCAATGTGATTTCTATGGTTGGAATTCTCTTTAATGTGGGTTTGGAATTGTTTCATTGGACTTAATGATCAATGTGATTTCTACTGTTGGAATTCTCTTTAATGTGGGTGTGGAATTGTTTCATTGGACTTAATGATCAATGTGATTTCTACTGTTGGAATTCTCTTTAATGTGGGTGTGGAATTGTGTCTCATTTAAAAGTACATTCGAGAAATAGAATTTGTGTAATATATTATACTTTTTATCTAAACTTTACAATGAATCAATTCCTATAATATGATATATTATATTGCTATTAAAAATAATAAGTTTATTATATATATTGTTATTAAAAATAATAAAGTTTTTTAGCAATCCTTCCACCATCTCATGCTTGCTAGCTTGCTTAGCTGCTGCATATACCTACCTGTAATTTAAGTGACCAAACTCTCGTGCCAACGCCTACTACTATGATTAGCATGTGTAAGCAATAAGGAGGATTCAGATTCAATAAATTCGGAAAATGTATATAGTCTCATTCCATTGTTTACCTCACCGGTTGCAATTTTGGAGCTGCTATGTAGGTCATATATGTTCACTGCATCTGGAGTGAATTCCACTCTCTTTCCGGTGCCAGAATGCATGATCTGATAAACTAAAAGCAGGTTTACCGAAAGTTTTGGAACATGAAGCACATCTTCAAAGTTTCCATGTAAAAGTTCCACTCTACCTTTTCCGGTGACCTCAATAGGTGAGTCATCTCCCATGAGGATGGGAGGTCCTTTGCATGCATCCAAAGAGGAATAGACTTCCTTTGCAGCAGCCATATGATGTGATGCACCAGAATCTATAATCCATGCATCAGTAGAAGAATTAATTGCAACTAAAGCATGAAAATTATTACCTCTCCCGTGTGGCGGATCCTCAATTTTCTTCTTGGCGCCCTGAGGGATGTGATCCCCAAGGTTGTGCTTCTGAAGGATTTATGCCATTTGGTCAATTTGTTTCTTCATGCAAGAAGATTCGGGATGGAATCCTCTGTGACAGTAGGTGCATCTCTTTCCTTTCTTCCCTTTCTCATTTCTCGAGCCGGAGGAGTCATTGAAGGGCTTGGTGTACCCTTCCTTCTTTGGATGGGAATGCGCTTTTCCCTTGTCTTTTTGCTGCTGATTTTTCTGACTTGAATCAGATCTGTGATGTTTATTGTGGCTGTTATCATGCACAGCAAGTGCATGCGCTTTTGGAGGCTTGATTTTCCCCATGCCAATGAGTTTATCTTGCTAAAAAATAAGGGACTCCATAAATTCTTGGAGAGAAGGCATAGTATAGGATTTACCTGTTGCGAGCCTTACTGAACGAAATGTAGACACAAAGA
>APFE031541803.1:76191-93428 GCA_000404065.3 Pinus taeda | reverse complement strand
TGTTAAATTTAGGTATGTTCTATGCTAGAGCAATTTATTTAAATTTTTCACAGTTGGCAATCACATCAGCATTATGATAAACTGCAGATAGAACATAAATATAAAACGCAGAAGACAAGCCAAGACAAGAGGACACAAGATATGGCGCGAGCCAGGGACAAACCCCACAATGTGTGGGGAAACCCTTTGATCAAATCTTCTTTTTATCTTCAAAGTTCAGCAGAGAGAGAGAGAGAGAGTACATTTACAACAGCAGTCAATACTTTGACTTATCTAGATCTAAGCATAGATCATCTCCTATAATGATGAGATCAGTTGAAGACATTTTGCTTCAACTGATCCTCAAGGTGACTCCTTCACCTATCATCATTCTGCATCTCGTCCATTTGCTGCCCATACATCATCGTCATTATGTTGTCCCTGCTAGTATGACTCATTGTCATCATGCTGCCTCTGCATATGCTGCCCCTGCTAGTATGACTCATTTGTCATCATGCTGCCTGTGCATATGCTGCCCCTTCCGTCATCATGATCTACCCATGATCTACATCATGCTGTTGTCCATATATCATGCTGTTGCTCTAGCTGTGACTGCTTATTAGATAGGTCACCTTAAACTGTCCTCATGAACAGCCTCATCACTAACCTGGTTGGGACACAAACTCTGTCCGCTACAGCACCCTATTTACACCCATCAGATTCAACACAGCCTCTTGATCAGGCATAATAGACTGCGGTATTATCTCCCTTACTAGCTGTTGTCAAACACTGGAATATAAGGCTAGAACCAGCCCCAATACGTACCCAACAGCCCATCAAAAAGGCTCAGTCCATCCGCAATGTTTTCTGTGCAATCCGCTGCCCAAGACAGAGATGAACCTTGCCACAAATGCCCTTTCAAACAGCCCAGAATTAGACTCCTGTAATGTGGCCTTAATGCTGTTCATTTGCACTTCAAAACAGTCATGAGAATGACCCTAACGTCCTTCCCTTCTTCGCTGAAGTTACCCTAACCTGCGGCCCTAAAACAGAGACCCTTCTTCTTGCCTTAAGGCTCCTTCTCTTGCTGTGGATTAGGGCATTCTTGACTGCGGCTAGATACCTCTTTAGACGGCTAGGACTTGCATTTAAGTCTCCTCTTGACCTGCGTATAAGGCCTTCCTCGTGCTGTGGATTAGACTCCTTTCAACGGCAGTTAGTGCCTCCTTTAGTCAACGGATTAGGACTTCTTTAGACTGCGTATTGGAGCTCTCCAAGACAGCAGATAGACCTCCTTCAATTTGCGGCTAGAGCTCTCCATTTGGCTGTGGCTAGGGCATCATCCTCTCTGCGGTTATATTCACGGTGGCTAGAGCATCGTACTGCAGTTAGGGCATCATCTTAAACCAGCGTATACTCTTGTTGTCTCTCCTTCACCAAAACCCAAAGACGTGGAGAGGAGGAGACTACCCATGAAGATGTGTTCCAAATGACATCAAATCCTCATCTATTTATACCAAAATGAGGATGATGAATAGACACGTCGGTTGGGCTTCTAGAGCCTACATAAGAGCTGGTCGGCTTGATAATAATTACATAAACAAAATAAATTCATATCTCCATAAATACTTATCGAACCGATGATCTAGATCAATCCACACTCTCAATGAGGGGATCCAATAAAAATATCAGCTGCCATAAATAAGCTGACCCACATGGAGTTTGGCCCTAGTTGCCAATTTAACACTTTTCATCTTTGTCTATTTAAATTTTTCAAAGTGTGTATATTGTAAAAAAATTGAATATTATAATCTTGGAAATTTGCTGCCCTTCACCTGCATTTCCACTCACAATCTTTGACCTTGTCTTTGTGACCAACTAGACCTGAAAGATTTTATCAAAAGTTGCTACTTTGAAAATATATATTATGGTGGCCACTTTGGTATTGGATACCAACCTCGAGGTTCAAAATTCGGTGAATCTATTTTTTTTGTTTGAGGTTTGACAGACCTTATTGAAGATCATGGTCGTTGACCAAGTCTAAAGCTCAAGCTCATAAACCTAGCGTCACAACACAAGCTTGTGATCTATCCTTGCAGTTTCCAAGTCCATGATAAATTTTTTGATATATATTGATTTTGATTTCTTACTATTTTATGTTATATTTCATTTAAAGTTAATATGTAAAAATTGTCCAAATTCCATAGTCCAGTATAATTTCACACAGTTTTAAATTTAACAGTACATGAGAAATGAGCTACAGTACCCTAACCAAAAAACACGAGTTATCCTAGAACTAATCCATTCTTGAAGAAACCCTTTTCGAGTTCTTTCCAGAGATGATACTCAGAGTCACAACTCAAAGAACAGATGTATTTGATACAATGCGATGATGATTGATTTGATCTCAACTCCTCTCTATTTATAGATTTCACTATGGGCTCCAAAATGTGAGGAGTTGTGGGTGCAGCCCCCAATTTTGGGTTTTCCTGCCCCAACCGACCCAACCTTTGCATAATGTTGCTCCAACATTGGAAAAATGGGTTTTTACTCCTTTATCAAGATTCAAGACTATATTTTACGGGGTCAGATAGGCTATTTCATCCTCCATTAGTCCATCAATTTGGAGAGGACATTATAGTCGCCCCTTCTTGAAACTGCTTGTCCTCAAGCAATTGCAAATTGGGCTGCTGTAAAACTCATTCTCCCTCCCATGTGGTGTCTTCTTTTGGTAGATTCTTCCATCTAATAAGATATTCTGAAATTACTCTGCCCTTTAGTTTCTTTTCTCGTACTGCCATGATTGCTTCTAGGATCAACTCTAGTTTCCCTTCTTTGCCCAATATGGGGCAGGCAATTCGATTGAAGTAGTGACCTGCTGCCCGACAACCTTCTTGAGACAATTTTAAATTAGCAACTAGGGCCAAACTTCATGTGGGCCATCTTATTCATGGCTAATAATATTTTTATTGATTCCTTTCGTCGAGAGGTGTAGGATTGATCTAAAGATCATTCGATTCCGATAAGTATTTATGGAGATATGAATTTATTTTGATTATGGAATTATTATCAAGCCGACCTACAACTCATGTAGGCTCAGAAGCCCAATAGCCACATCTATTCAAACATCATTAGTTGTGTATAAATACAAGAGGACTTTTCTTCATTTGCACTCACTCATCTTATCACATCTCTCTCTCTCTCTCCTGTGCAGAAAAGAGGGTCTTCTATACTGCGTAGAAAAGAGTCTCTCTCTCACACATGTGGAAGGAAGCCGCTGACACTAAAGCTGCAACTGCAGATCCAAAGTTTGACCAGCGTGGACCATCAAACCTCCTCTTTTGATCTGTGTTGTAGGTTCATTTGAACCTCCTCTAAAGGCTGCAACTTTTGGTGGTGGAATCAAGTCGATCCAACGGTCGGTTTGCGAGATATCGACTGCCCTAGTTTGAAGGAAGTTGCTGAAACTGAAGCTGCAACTGCAGATCCAAAGTTTGACTAGCGTGGACCATCAAACCTCCTCTTCTGAACTGCGCTGTAGGTTCATCTGAACCTTCTCCGAAGGCTGCAACTTTTGGTGGTGGAATCAGGCTGATTCCACGGTCGGTTTGTGAGATATTGACTGCCCTAGTTTTGATGATGAAGTTGCTAATGTTGACGCTGCTGATCTAGGGTTTGATACTGCTGATATAAATCAGATTTATTGTACTATTTCTCTCTGCTGAATTATTGAAGATAAAAGAAGTTTGATCAAAGGGTTTCCCCACACATTGTGGGGTTTGTCCTTGGCTAGCCACCACATCTTGTGTCCCTTGTCTTGGCTTGTTTTCTGTCGATAGTTTAATGTTCTATCTGCACTTTACTTTATGTACATGTGGTTGCTAATCTGTGGAATATAATAAGAAAAAGAAGCAAACTATTATAAGCATAGAACATACCATAAGTGAACATGGTATTAGAGTTGAGGCGAAGACAAAGCTCGAGCAAGAGCGAGAGCAATCACCGAAGAGAAGATTGGCAAGGCTATCCTAAAAGAACTATGGGGTCCTCATCACTCTTTCCTACTGAGGACAAGCTCCGTGAGAAAGCTGACTATCACGAATGGAAGATGCCTATTGATCTAACCCTTGAAGAATAAGGAGTGTTGGACCATGTGAGAGGCAATATTGTTGAGCCTCCATCAAATGCATCTGCTGCTGCTAGTTACAAATGGAAAACCGGAGAAGTCAAAACAAAGAAGATCATCCGGGACTCTATCTACAAGCACTTGGTGGCCTACTTCTTTGACCTGAACACCTCCAAGGAAATCTACGATAGACTGGTGAGTTTATTTAAAGTTAATGATGCAAATCAAGTTTTGTTTCTTAGAAATAAGCTGAGGGAAATCAAGAAGGGTAAAGATGAGAGTATGCAAGCATACTTCTCAAGAACCACCGAGATCAAGAACGATCTCTTATCTATTAGGGAGACTATTACTGATAGGGAAATGGCACTCACGACTCTTGGAGGATTACCATACAAATGGTATGTGTTTAGGACTATTCTTTAGAATAGTAATGTAATTCCTAGTTTCGAGGAGTTAATTGCTAGATGCATTCAAGAAGAAACAAGGGTAGAAGAGCAAGAAATGCCCTTACCTAAAGGTCCTCCTCTTGCCTTTTCTTCTCATGCTAAGAAAAGAAATAATTCCAAGTCTAAATTGAAAAGAAAGGCTGGACCTAAGGGTGGAAGAAAAGGACGATGTTACATTTGCAATAAAGTAGGTAACTATGCAAGGGAATGCTCTGATAGAAAGGACTCTCACCATAATGATGATAAAAATCCCTCTCATGGTAATCAAAGGGATGGAAAATTAAATAGCAAAGGTAAAAGGAATGTTGGAAATCAAGGAAGGGGATAACCATTCAAGAAGTCTAGAAATTCTAGGATGTATTAAATGCACCTGACCTTCGAAAGAACCTGGTGTCCATCTTGACAACATAAGACAATGGCTACAAGGTAACCTTTAGTGATGGCAAGGTACGTGTATCGAAAATAATGTTAAAGACGCCTTTACTCTTGGGTTTTGTGTTGATTCATTATATCAGGTAGATGAAAGTCAGGTAGGCGTCATGTCTTATGACACATCTCTTCAGTCCGAACTTTGGCATTGGAGGTTTGCCCACCTTCATTACAAAGATCTACCCGATGTAAGACATACGATAACAGGGATGCTCGAATTCTGAGTAGAAAAAGAAGGTGTATGTTCGAGATGTGCCGAAGGAAAGCTCAAAAGTGGACCATTTCCCTCAAGCCTAAGCAAGACCTCCGATATATTACAGTTGGTTCACTCAGGCATACCTGAGGTTGGCATTAAGAGGGAGACTACTACACCACATACTCCAGAGCAAAATGGTGTTGCACCATACGATTGTGGAAGCTGTCTCTATGGGTAGATGATGTAACAATGCCTGATGTGGAAGAACTGATGGATCCTATTTATCCACCTGAGCCTTCCTCTTCCAGGAAGAGGCCTTCATGGCTTAGGGGGATACTTGATAATGTTGAAAGACATGCTGCACCCCGAGGAACCTTTCGTGAAAGTAAGAAACCCAACAGGTATCAGGGATACTTGACCAGTATGAGCACAATCATACAAAATGAGCCTTCATCATTCTCAGATGCCGTCAAGCATCAAGTATGGAAGGATGCTATGGCCATTAAGGAGAATGATGTCTGGGAAGTAGTTCCCAGACCCCAAGACAAGACAATTGTTACTTCAAAATGGCTTTACAAGATAAATCTGCAGCATATGGAAGTATGGAATAATATAAGGCTCGTTTTGTTGCTTGTGGTTTCTCCTAGAAGGAAGGTATAGACTATGGTGTGATATCTGCACCTGTTGCTAGATCATAGCCCTTGTGGCTTCACAAGGATTGAACCTACATCAGATGGATGTCAAGACCGCGTTCTTGCACGGTTCGATCAAAGAAGAGTTCTATGTGGAGCAACCAGAAGGATTTGAGATTTATGATTGAAAATCTCATGTATGTAGGTTGAAGAAGGCTCTCTATGGGCTGAAGCAAGCACCTCGAGCATGGTATGAGAGGATCGATAGCTACTTGATGAAGCTGGGATTCACTAGGAATGAAGCTGATCCGAACCTTTACTTTAAGGTTGAAGATGGCAAGCCTCTCATACTGGTGTTGTATGTGGATGACCTCTTTCTAACAGGTGCAGACCCTCTCATTCACAAATGTAAGAGGGAGTTGGCTTCTGAATTTGAAATGAAGAACCAAGGACTTGAAGTGTGGCAGAAGCCAAGGGAAATTTTCCTATCTCAAGGAAAATATGTGGTGAAGATTCTGAAAAGATTTGGTATGATGGACTGCAAGCTTGTGACTACCTCGAGGATCTTAACTTTCAGAAGTTATATGTTAGTGATGTCGGACCATATTTGGGAAATGCCTCTGAGTTTCAAAAACTCATTCGTGTTGATGTTCTTAGTGGACCTCCGTCCGAACATATGTTTTGCAGTTAGCATTGTGAGCTCATATTTGGTTGAGCCTCACTAGATTGGTGCCAAGAATCTCCTGAGATGTCTTTAGGACACAATCTCTCATGGATTGAGATACACTGCCGGAAATATGAAACTGCATGATTATTTGAATGCTGATTAGGTAGGTAGTGTGGAGGATCACTGGAGCACTTTTAGTGCTGTTTCTCTTCGGATTCTTCTTCGATATAATGGATGAGCAGGAAGCAGAAGTCGGTTGCCATAAGCACCGCCGAGACCAGATACAAAGCTACGAGTATGATCTCGTATGAAGCTGCCTGGTTGGGGAAGCTCTTCAATGAGCTGTTTGAACACATACCATTGTGATTCTCTGTAACAACCAGAGGTGGGATTCGATTATTGAGGAATCCTGTATTCGTCGATTGCTTCAGCAGATAGACATCATCTGGGATATGGTAAGTCGATGAGCAAGGAGGCTCCATCGCATTGAGATGATGCATAGGTCGATACACCTTGTCAAAGCCCCGAGGAAAGATCTAATTTGTGATTTTCCCAAACGACTTGGAGTCGTCAAGAAACCCTTGTACAAGGGTCCTGCATGTTGCATATATTGAGCTCTGGGAGCTCTGAGGGCTTGTGGTTCTTACTGGAGCAACATACGACCACAGGGTGACTCACCCTCCCCCTGGTGGTGTGCACTGGAACAAGATGATTCGATCTCTTGTGGGACAAGATGATTCGCTCTCTTGTGGAATAGGATGATTCGCTCTCCTGTGTAGCAGGATGATTAGTTCTCATGTGAGGCCTGGATTGATGTGTTCTCCATGGCGATTGTATCAGGATTGATGTATTCTCTTGTGAGGCTTGGATTGATGTGTTCTCCATGGCGATTGTAGCAGGATTGATGTGTTCTCCTGTGAGGACGAGATTGATTAAGTTCTCCTGTTGAGGCATCCTACCCATGCAGTCTGGGACTCATGGGAAGTACCTCTCATCTGATCAATGAGTAGGGAAATGAAGTTAGGGACCATAGTAGTATCGATGGACGCATCGCTGTATCTGTCGTACTCCCTACGCTACGATGACCTCCATTGATCTGGGATCAATGATACTGGTCTGGGACCAGTGGTAGGAGTTGTACCATACTATGACGTTGACTTCGGGTCGGTTAAGACTAGTCTGGGACCAGTGGTACGCACTCTGAGACAGACTTTGAGTCAGTGGAGGATGATACTGGTCTGGGACCAGTGGAGTTGTACTCACTATGATGCTGACTTCGGGTTGGTTGAGACTGGTTTGGGACCAGTGGTACATACTCTGAGACGGACTTTGAGTCAATCTGATACATCCTCGATCATTTCTTCTTCTTCATAATTCGGACAAAAGCAGAGTAGAACAGAACAATGCAAGAGTAGAGCAGAACAGAGCAGAACAATACAGATCAGTACAGGGCAGAACAAGACAAAGCAGACAGGCAAAATAGAGCAGAGCAGGGCAAGGGTCAAGTTGTACAGGGTAGTGCATTTGATGGATGAATAGTAGCGACCAACAGACAGATTACAAATAAAGTTCTCCCTAGTTGAGAGGGAGTGTTAAATTGGCAACTAGGGCCAAACTTCATGTGGGTCATCTTATTCATGGCTAAATAATATTTTTATTAGATTCCTCTCGTCGAGAGGTGTAGGATTGATCTAAAGATCATCCGATTCCGATAAGTATTTATGGAGATATGAATTTAGTTTGATTATGGAATTATGATCAAGTCGACCTACAAGTCATGTAGGCTCAGAAGCCCAACAGTCGCATCTATTCAAACATGATCAGTTGTGTATAAATACAAGAGGACTTTTCCTCATTTGAACTCACTCATCTCATCACATCTCTCTCTCTCTCCTGCGCAGAAAAGAGGGTCTTCTGTACTCTGCAGAAAAAAGTATCTCTCTCACACATGTGGAAGGAAGCTGTTGAAACTGAAGCTGCAACTGCAGATCCAAAGTTTGACCAGCGTGGACCATCAAACCTCATCTTCTGAACTACTTTTTAGGTTCCATTTGAACCTCCTTTGAAGGATGCAACTTTTGGTGGTGGAATCAAGTCGATCCGACAGTCGGTTTGCGAGATATTGATTGCCCTAGTTTGAAGGAAGCTGCTGAAACTGAAGCTGCAACTGCAGATTCAAAGTTTGACTAGCGTGGACCATCAAACCTCCTTTTCTGAACTGTACTGTAGGTTCATCTGAACCTCCTCTGAAGGCCACAACTTTTGGTGGTGGAATCAAGCCGATCAGACGGTCTGTTTGTGAGATATCGACTGCCCTAGTTTTGATGATGAAGCCGCTAATGCTGATGCTACTGATCTAGGGTTTGCTACTGCTGATATAAATCAGATTTGTCGTACTATTTCTCTCAACTGAATTATTGAAGATAAAAGAAGATTTGATCAAAGGGTTTCTCCATACATTGTGGGGTTTGTCCCTGGCTAGCTGCCACATCTTGTGTCTCTTGTCTTGGCTTGTTTTCCGTCGATCATTTAATGTTCTATTTGCACTTTACTTTATGTACATGTGGTTGCTAATCTGTGGAATATAATAAGAAAAAGAAGTAAACTGTTATAAGCATAGAACATACCATAACTTAATAGACAAGATACACGGAAGACGTTATGAATTCTGCTCTCTTGGTAGTTCCAACTCATATGCCACTTAGCCAATCCTTCTGAGAACTTTGTAAGGCCCATAAAACCTTGGCTTCAACTTTTTTGCATCACTTTTCTTGACTGTAGATTGTCTATACGGCTGCAATCTCAAAAAGACCAAGTCTCCTACCTCAAAATTTTGTTCTGTTCGAGGCTGGTCTGCGTACATATTTTGCCTGTTTTGGGCGACTTGCATGTTTTCCTTGAGTACCCCGAGAATGTCTTGGCTCTCTTGTTGCTATCTCTCAAAGCCCTATCGATAAAGGATGGTGCATCATAACCATATAGTGCTCTAAAAGGTGTCATCCCAATAGATAAATGATAAGTGGTGTTGTAACAATGCTCCTTGTGGTACAACCATTTGATCCACTTATTAATGATCTTTGTTTGTCCATCTGTTTGTGGGTGGTAACTAGTGTTAGGGGTTAATTCTGTTCCCACTAGCCTGAAAAGTTCTTGCCAAAATGTACCCATAAATCTACTATAGTCTATACCAATCATTGATTGTATTTTTAGGTAGTCCATGAAGTCTGAAAACTTATTTGAAGAGCAATTTTGCGACTTGTTTGGTTGAATAATCAATTGGGATTGCCAAAAATTGTGCGAATTTTGTCAATTTGTCAACCATAGTGTAGATACAATCTTTGCCTTGTGCTTTGGGTAGTCCTGTGATGAAGTCCATTGAGATGCTCTCCCATTTTTACTTTGGAATTGGTAAAGGTTGAAGTAAACCGACAAAGTGCTTGTGCTCAACCTTATTTTGTTGACATGTCATGCGTTCCTTGATGTATTTCAACACGTCGTCCTTGAGACCTTTCCATGAAACTATTCCCTGTTATGTCATTAAGTTTTGAAAAATCCCTGGTGTCCTATTATTGGTATGTCATGTGTAACTTTCAAGATCTTTTCCTTGAGCGTGGATTCGGGGACCATGCATATCTTGTCTTTATAGTAAGTAATATCATCGACTATTTTGTACCTGTCATCTTGAATGAGTTCGTCTGTTAGTACGCAGGCAAACTTGTTCTTGGGGTATTCCACTGAGAGATGAGCCTTCTAGTCTTTTGTAAGCTCCATGAGGGAACATGTTGGTTTTTTGGTTAGTGCAACCTACAATATTCTTCTTCCCTTCTACATATTCAATATAAAAATCATAAGCTTGGATCTTACTCACCCACTTCTGCTATCTTTTGTTTAGGTCTTTTGTTCTAGGAAATGACGCACGCTGTTGTGGTTTGTCTTCACCACAAACCCATTTCCCAACAAGCATTTCTTGAATTTTGCCAACGCATGCATACTAGCTAGCATTTCCTTGTCATTTATAAAGTCTCTCTGAGTCCTGAGTCCTAGAGTTTCCGACTTTCAAATTCAATTGGATGGCCCTTCTGCATTAACACTCCTATTCCTTCTCTTGATGCATCACATTCTAATACAAAGGGTTGACTGAAGTCAGGAAGTGCTAGCACAGGTAATGATCTCATTATTTCTTTGAGCTTATTGAATGTCTTGTCTGATTCCTCCATCCACCTGAATGCTCCTTCCTTTGTCAAACCTGTTAATGGTGCGCTTAGTTAGGAGAAGCCTTTGATGAATTGTCGGTAATAGCTACAAATTTTGAAAAATCCTCGTAACTTGATTAGATTCTTGGGTGTAGGCCAGTTCAATATTGTGATAACATGTTACTCATTTCCTGCTGTCCATGAATTATTGCATTTAGTAAGATAGCAGGATCTTATTCTCCTTGCCCGGTTCTATCTCCCATGGTTGAATGATGGGGGTTCCTATTTCTCCTTATTGTGACGTTGCTTGTATCTTCTAGAAGCATGCAAAATGTAACGACCCATCTCGAATTACAGGCGGAATATGATTATTAGCACGCATATGAGACATGCGTATGATAGCTATGTACGCATGCATTGCACTAGTATGCGTAGTAGTTGTTTATATAGAATGTCGAAGTGTAGGATAAATGAATTAATTATTAAAAGTATTAATTAAAAACCTAATTACCAAAGAAAATAATAAATATATTAGGTTAAGATTCATTAATAAAATTTAATTAAAATAATAAAATGTTATTACAATTAAACAAGATTAACTGTTCATTTATAAATCTATGAACAAGACTTGAGTGATCGGCTCAAGTAACAATTAAAAACCATTTAATATTTGTATATATATTAAAATCAAAAGGCAATTGACCGACTCATAGCAATTAAAGCCATTCAATATCTAATTCAAAGGACAAGCGACTGATTCAAATAACAATTAAGAGTCCACTTAATATACTTATTGAAAAGAAAAAACAAGATTAACTCGAATATATATATATATATGGAAAGGTGGTGAGGAGGCTTCTTCAGAGGCAAGAAACCTTTCCTTTATAGCCAAACCTAAGAGGTGAAGAAGGGGGATTTTGGAGGGGAAAATTGGTAAATTACTGGGAAGAGATTACTACTGAGAAAAATTTGAGGGACGAGTTTTGGGCCTCAGGATTTCACTGTAGAACCTACGAGACTTGGGTGGTGTTCTTGGAGTTTTGGGCATGGGGGCTGAAAGACTTCAACCTCGAAGTCTTTTGGGTCTGGAAGCTGGAGAGGTTGATCCCAGATAGACATAGAGGAATTGGTTGGTTTCGAAGCGGAAGCACACGACTCAGATTTGCCCATGGAACAACGTCATCTAGGGATCGTCAGGATACGAGAAAACCAGGTCTGTAAACACATTCAAGTTGGTATGTTTAACTATGAATTCATATAAAAGGAATATGCTGCTACAAATAATGGATTTTACATGAGATTTTACGTAGAATTATGTTGCTAGGAATGAAATTATAATGTTAGGCCTTACACAAAACTCATATACTCACAGCTGGCAGGATGCACGATACCACTGATATCCTATGGAAATTTTTGCCCTAGGGCTCCTTCAGTAACTAGGGTTTTCAACAATTTTTTTTTTGATGTTGTTCAGATTTAATAAACAATACTATTCTCTTAACAACACAATAAACCATTCAGTACAATGCTATAATTATTCAACAAATTCAACAGTGCTAGTATAGTTCAAATTCCAAAGTCCAATATAATTTCACACAGTTCTGAATTCAACAGTACTTCAGAAATGAGCAACAATACCCTAACCAAAAATCTCGAGTTGTCCTAGAACTAATCCACAGTTTTGAAGAAACCCTTTTCGAGTTGTGTCCAGAGAGTATACCTGAATGGCCTCAGAACTGATGATTGAGCTCTGTTTTTGATTTTGATTTCCTTCAGAGACCCTTCCCAACCTGTCTTAGTTTCAGGGATTTCCGGGTCTGTTCAGTTCTAAATCAATCCTCCAAACTGCTTTAGATGGTCCCTCCGAGCTCTGTTACAGGTGCACAAACCTTTCTCACGAATTGTGAGTTTGTTAGGTTGGAAGTGGCCTCAGAAACCCCTCCGCACTTACCTTATAGTGAATTGAATGACTTCAGGTTTTGACCGACATTCTGAATGGCCTCAGAACGGATCAGAAAATTGCTTCAATGGTGACGTCCAGCTTCAGGAGATATGTTGGCCTACCTCAAGTTATTTTGTTTTAAGGAGAACTTACATGAATTCGGCCTTAGAGTTTCAATCTACTTCAGGATTTGGTCTTTGTTTTGCATCAGACAATTTGTCTAGCTTCAGAAGGAATGCAGATGCCTTGCCTCAACTTTTTCCACCGGAGAACCTTTCTATTTTCCAGATAGTAAATATTCCCTGCTTGCCAGAACATAGTAGAAAAGATAAAATAGGCTTACTAACTTACTAGCTAGGGTGAAGTCTTTCACCACCAAAGTTAGTAGGGAGAAAAGGGGTCTTGAAACCCTCAGAGCCACAACTCAAAAAAACAGATATATTTGGTCCAATGTGGTGATGATTGATTTGATCTCAACTCTTCTCTATTTATAGATTTCACTATGGGCTCCAAAATGTGAGGAGTTGTGGGTGCAACCGCCAATTTTGGGTTTTTCAGCCCCGGCCGACCCAACTTTTCGTCCTCTATTAGCCCATCAATTTGGAGAGGACATTACATCCAGGCAATAGGGAGCACCATGCCAAGAGGTAAGAAACAGCTGGAATTTATACTCACATCAAAGGCAGAGGAGGGGAAGCATCATCCTGTTGTTAAATGGGACTAAACGGGAGAGTAGAATAGCCCCCAAGGAATAATATTATGGATAATTTGAATTAAAGGAAAACAAACAATTAAAAACTTAGAGGATATGAAAGTGCCTCAAGAAAATTCAATTTTTTTTCTTGCTGTGGAATTGTTTGGAGGTCTCAAGGAGATTACTGAGCTAAAGGGGCATCTGCCATCAACATGATGGGCTAGCTAAGTCATAGGGTCATGAGAGAACCAATTGTTATGATGATCATGATTTGCAAGTTCATTTGCCTTCAGATGACATGAGAGAGTTGGAAGACTACTACAAGCTAGCTGATAATCAATATAAATTAGTGCAGGCCTTCAAACTTTGTATCATAGAGTATATTGATTACCTTGATGTAAAATTCCATGGAGCTTATTATAGAAATGTTGGAGGAGTTTTTGAGACAGAGGTAGGGTAAACACCACACTCCTGTACAGAGACTGCTGAAGGTACTAGTTTAAGAGGTGAAAGTGAAATATTTTTAGCCCCTGCTTTTCTATGTTAAAACTTAAAAGTGCTTCTTGTTTTGAGTAAGCTGTTGTCTTTTAACAAATTGGTTGTCTTGAGTATTATATGGAATAGTCTTTTCACCAGGTTTATCATACATGGCAAATCAGCTGGTCTGACTCATGAGACTTGCAAATGGGTTTACTTGTCGAGACTCACGATAAAAATTGGCTGACTTAACCGAGACTTGCAGGTCGTTTACTTGTCGAGACTCACGATAAAAATTGGCTGACTTAACCGAGACTTGCAGGTCAAAAATTGGCTGACTTTCCAATGTGTGGCAAATAAGATTTTTTAATTATTGTCCAACAAATGTCCATTGAAGTAGGTCAATGGGATTGCCAAATACAATGATGTCGATACAAAATGGGTCTTTGTAGCACATCTAATGATCTAGGTGGATGTTGGTGGTCACCCACCTATCCCACATGGACCTTCACAACTGTCTCTTTCAATTTTACAGTTTCCTTAATTGTAGCATAATTTACTATTTTTAGCAGTTTTTCGGGTCCTGAACTTCCAGAGTAGTTTTTTGGGTCCTAAATTTTCGGAGCCGTTTTGAGGCCCTAAACGACTTTTTTTGGGAAATATTTCTAACGAGATATTGTGCACATCAAACGAAGATTGTATGCCAAAGTTACGACCTTGGGAAGTTGATGTACCATTTTACCCAAACGAGGCCCATAGTTTAGCGTTTCATCTTATAGGGTTAGGTTTTTGGATGTTTAGGGTTTTCCATTGTTTCTCAACAATAAATAGGCCTTCGAGCCTCATTGTAATGGAGTTCAGAGGCATGTAGCCACCACATCTCTTCTCAAAGATAAGCTACCATCGCCCTAGCTATTTATTTCCATTTTTTGTTTGTAAGCATATCTCAGTATTTTACATTAACGAAATGAAGTATTATTTCCGTTGCATCTTTGTGTTTATGGTTATCTCTGTAATTTTTTGCATTCCTGTTTAAATCTATACCAGTGGTATCAAAGCGATCTGCTTTTTCTCTGTTTTTCTTTGCATGTCCCCAACGAGGTCGGGATATAAGGAGTTAGGGCTTGAACTGGTCGAACCTTTGCAAGGCCAGCCTTGCAAAACCTAACAACCTTCCATGGCAGATGAAAAGAAAGACGATGGAGCAGGAGATCCTATCAAAATTTTGCTCGAAGAAGCCCTCGAGTGACAAAGGAACACAATGATAGACAACTTTGCCCAGATCCTTCAGCGGCTACCTAAGGGCAACACATCGGATTCCCACAACTACTTTGGAAATGCCACACCGTTTAAGGTACAAGTTAATTTGAAATCCCCATATTCGAGGGCCAGATAGACGCAAATGTCGTTGATAAATGGTTAAATCTGCTAGAGGGTTATTTTTCTGTTCATGATTTTTCCAGTTGGGAAAAAATTATTTTTGCTCTTCTCAAAGCAGCGCCCCATGTCAAGCACTGGTGGGAAACCTACTGCAAGCAGACGGATGAAAGTACCGGCTCACTATTTTCAGCCGCACCCACCTGGAATTCGTTCCGGGATGCCATCAAGGAGAAGTACTACCCTGTCGGAAGCTATGAGGATCAATACATAAGGTGGACCATGCTGTGGTAGGGAAGGGACCAAGACGTGCCAGAGTTTACCAATATTTTCCATACCCTTCGCACAAATTTGGGTATCAAGGATTCGGAGCAGCATTTGATACTCAAATACCATGGCTGCTTGCACAAGTACATCTAGGAAGAAATAGAATTCCTGAACATCTCCTCACTCGGCATGGCATACCGATATGCCATCAAGGTCAAGCAAAAGTTTAAACAGAAGAAGCGAGACTTTGGATCTGAAAATCCAAAGCAAGGGAAAGGTGCCTTCAAACCACAGAACAAAGGACAAAGCCAAGGCGGGGTGGCCGAAGACAACTCGCCAAAGCTGCAAGCAAAGAACAGTACCACGAAGCCAAAAAAGGACACGAGAAAATGGTGTGAGTTCAATAAGAGCTCCACTCACAACACAAGTGAGTGTCGGGCCAAGCAATCACTGGTGGCTCAGCTAAAGGTTTCAGAATCAGATGCATGTTTCGACTCGGAGTCAGAACCCGACAAGGGGAATGACAAAGAGAAGCAGATTATCGATGCGGAGCTCAACACCACTATTGCCACCACGAAGATCTAGAAGGATGAACCCAAAGATCCAGAGGAGGAGGAGCGTCTCTTCCACTCCTAGATGTGGGTAAAGGGATCCCCACTACAGTTCATTGTCGATAGTGGGAGCCAAAAGAACCTCATTTCGGCAGAACTTGTGAAGCGGCTGGGCTTACCAACCACAACACATCCACAACCGTACACCATTGGGTGGCTTCACCAAGGATGGGATCTGCGCATGAGCCAGCAGTGTCACCTTCCATA
Source organism: Pinus taeda (assembly GCA_000404065.3). Taxonomy (NCBI): domain Eukaryota; kingdom Viridiplantae; phylum Streptophyta; class Pinopsida; order Pinales; family Pinaceae; genus Pinus; species Pinus taeda. The sequence continues at coordinate 77,185 of APFE031541803.1, read as the reverse complement.
CAACATCAAGCCCTTCACGGATGAGGTATTTTGTGACATTGCTCCCGTTGAAGTTTGTGATGTATTATTAGGACAACCATACTTGTGGAAGCGACATGTTGTGTATGAATCAAGGCCCCGTGCTGTTATTATTACTTTGGGAAATAAGTTGTACAGGATATCGAAGGTAGCACCGCCTACAACCATCTCTTTGGTTACTACAAAAAAATGCAGTAAGCTCATTTCCAAAACCAGGAAATTTGTTTTCCTGATGATACACCCTCAAGGAAAGAAGAAGACGGTGGCCACGACCTCCAGACAAGGCCCCTCCGCATGACAACTACAGATGGACAAGGTCGTGGAGGAGTATGAGGACATCTTCACCTCCCCTATAGGGGTTCCTCTGCACTGTCAGGTCAAGTACTCCATCGATTTGACCCCAGGTGCGTTGCTACCTAATGGACCAATCTATCGGCGCTCCATTCTAGAGAACGATGAAATCAAGACGCAGATTCAAGAGCTGCTACAGAAAGGTCACATCCATCCGATTTCATCGCCCTGTGGGATCCCAATCATGTTGGTATAGAAGAAGGATGGGACTTGGAGACTCTGTATTGACTATCGGGCACTGAACAAGATCACTGTCTATAATAGGTACCCGATCCCGCAGATCAATGACCTCCTGGACCAACTGAAAGGGGCAAAATATTTCAGCAAGATCGAATTGAAGTTAGGATATCACCAAGTACCAATCAAACCCTCCGATGTGTGGAAGACTGCCTTTAAAGCCAAGGAGGGCCTTTTCGAATGGTTGGTTATGCCTTTTGGATTGACAAATGCTCCTGCAACCTTCATGAGGCTAATGGATGACATCTTGCGGCCATTCACCAACTAATTTGTAGTGGTATACTTGGATGACATCTTGATATTTAGCAAGAGTTGGGAAGAGCACCTCCACCACATCCGACAGGTTCTCCAAACACTGCGGCAACACAAGTTATGTGCCAATTTGGAG
>APFE031541803.1:64799-76171 GCA_000404065.3 Pinus taeda | reverse complement strand
GAGGACAAATACATAAAATGGACCACGCTGCGGCAGGGAAGGGATCAAGATGTGCCTGAGTTCACAAACATTTTTCATACCCTTCTCACACAGTTGGGTATCAAGGATTCTGAGCTACATTTGGTACTCAAATACCGCGGCTGCCTACACAGGTACATCCAAGACGAGATGGAGTTCCTGAACATTTTCTCACTTGGCACAACGTACCGATACGTTGTTAAAATCGAGCAGAAGTTTAAACAAAAAAAAGCGAGACTTTGGATCTGCAAATCTGAAGACCAAAGGACAAAGCCAAGGCGGGGTGATCCAAGACAACCTGTCGAAGCTGCAGGAAAAGAACAACACCACGAAGTCGAAGGACACAGGAAAGTGGTGTGAGTTTCATAAGAGCCCCATTCACAACACAAGTGAGTGTCAAACCAAGTAGTCGCTTGTGGCCGAGTTGAAGGCTTCAGAATCAGATACATGTTTCGACCCTGAGTCAGAACCCAACAAGGGGAATGGCAAAGGGAAGCAGATCATATTGATGTGGAGCCTAGCGCCACTGTTGCCATCGACAAGATCAAGAAGAATGAGCCCGAAGATCCAAAGGAGGGGGAGCGTCTTTTCCACTCACAGATGTGGGTGAAGGGTTCGCGGCTGCAATTCATTGTTGACAGTGGGAGCCAAAAGAACCTCATTTTAGTAGAGGTCGTGAAGCGGTTGGGCCTTTTGACTACACCACACCCACAGTCGTATGGTATCGGGTGGCTTCACCAAGGACGAGATCTCCGAGTTCACTAGCAGTGCTGCCTTACCTATAGCATCAAGCCCTACACAGATGAGGTATTGTGTGATGTTGCACCTCTGGATGTTTGTGTTGTATTAGTAGGCCAACCATACTTGTGGAGGTGACATGCTGTGTATAAGTCAAGGCCTCGCACTGTTATTATTATCGGAGGTAGCCCCACCTACCACCACCTCTTTGATCACTGTTAAGAAAGGCAACAAGCTCATCTCCCAGACTAGGAAATTCATTTCTTGTTTGGGTCAGTCCCAAAGTAAGGGGAAGATCGTCGCCACATCCATGACCCCCGCGAAGGGTTCCTCCACGCAGTAGCAGCAGCAGAGGGATATGGTCATGAAAGAACACAGGAACAACTTCTCCTCACCCATAGGGACACCATTGCACTATTAGGTACCATGCAAGTTTCAAGTGGGCAGCAAAGTTTGGTTGCATCTGTAGAAAGAACGCCTTACAAGAGCCCATCAGAAGCTTAGACCACTCCGACATGGTCCTCACACCATTACCAAGGCTGTGGGAAACAATGCTTTAGGGCACAACATTTCCCCATTCCTTCGCTTGCATCGAGTGTTCAATGTGGACCACCCTCTACCATGCTTCCCACCATTACTAGACATATCAAAGAGTGCAAAACAACGCACTAGGGACCAAGTTCAACAGATGGAAGAACTCAATGCAATAGGGACCATTGCTTCCTAAGGGGGAAGGAATGATCCAGGTGGATGGTGGCCACCCACCTATCCCACATGGACCCTCACAACTGTTTCTTTCAGTTTTTCAGTTTCCTTAATTGTAGCACAATTTACTATTTTTAGCAGTTTTTCAGGTCCTGAACTTCCGGAGCTGTTTTGAGGCTCTAAATGACGTTTTTTGGGAAATCTGGGAGCAACATGGGTCCATGGATCGATGTTGCTCTACCCAAAGTTGTAGTTCTCGGATAGATATTTCTAACGAGATATTGTGCGCGTCAAATGGAGATTGTATGCCAAAGTTATGACCCCGGGAAGTTGATGTACCAGTTTACCCAACTGAGGCCCACGGTTTGGCGTTTCATCTTCTAGGGTTAGGTTTTTGGATGTTTAGGGTTTTCTATTGTTTCTCAATAATAAATAGGCCTTTGAGCCTCATTGTAATGGAGTTCAGAGGCATGTAGCGGCCACATCTTTTCTGAGAGATAGGCTACCATCGCCCTCACTGGTTTATTTCCATTTCTGTTTGTAAGCATATTTCAGTGTTTTACATTAATGAAATGAAGTTTTATTTCTGCTGCATATCTGTGTTTGTGGTTATCTCTGTAATTTGTTGCGTTCCTGTTTAAATCCAGATCATCTAAAGCCCAATGAGGCACAAGAGCAAAAAAAATAAAATGTTTCTGGAGTTAAAAGATGGCCTTGATATCAGACTTCTGTTTATGAATTGACCTTAGATGCTTCTCCTTAGGTCAGTTTTGGGTGGTTTCTTATTGCCTTGAGGTTGACACTGATTACCACAACCTATTATATGATAAATCATAAAATATGCCAGTTATGCTTCTTGGAGGGGATCAAGATGGAGATGCATCTCATTTTCTGATACCCTCTTCAGTTCGTTAACAGATGGAGATATATTTACCTATATTGGGAATTGAGGAACTACTTCTCCACTTTCTTTCACTACCTCGACCAGAGGTGCCTCACTCCATGGGAGAGGTTCTCTGGCATAGATTGCAGTCTCTATGTGCCCTGATCCTTATTGAGACTTCTAAGAGGATCAACTCCTTCAAGGCTGTCCTGTCAGATTGTGGCAGCAAATAGCATTTGGAGATTCACACCACCTTTCATTCCAGATCCATAGTTGGTCAATGGATCTTCTGAAGAACCTTGAGGCATGGTGCTTTGGGGTTCAGGCAAATACCTTTAGTTTGATAGATGGATCAACTCTCTTGTGACATAGAGTACTACCCTGTAGGTTTGGTCAAGTAGCCAATGTTCTATTAGGAGCTTCTTCCGTAAGGCCTTTGATGCTAGGAGAGTTGGACATCCATGTCCTTGTACTTCACCCAAGATCATGTAGCCATGCCTCCTTGGCCCTGAATACTTTCTGAGGGACATTATTTGACATTGGATTGGCCTCTTGACAGTGGTTGATGACTCCAATAATGACCTTGATTTTGACTTTTCACTTGGCATTGGAAGCTAGCTCCTGCTTGACAATGGACATTCTCTCGTTTGTTGTATTGCATATGTTTTCAGTTTTTAGTGGTTATCATGTATTTGTACCTTTCCTTAGAGCTAAGTTGCACGAAATGGGGAAACGGGTACGAGTTTCCGAAACGGGCACAGATACGAGTTTCCGAAACGGGCACGGATACGAAACTTAACCCCCCCAAATACTGGAAATGGGGAAACACAATATATATCTATATATATATATATATTATATTATAGGACATTCAAGAAATATGTGCAATCATAAAGCATATATGGTACATTCTAATTTATTACATTATGATTAAATTGTCAATTTTCAATGCATAAACGATAAGTCTCTAAATTTACATCACATTTACTCATGAATGATCACATAATGAAAATAACAATATCCAAAATCAACAACGAGAAATTTCTAATTTCTTGTCTCGTGCTTGATTGGGAGTCTCCCCCTACATAGTCGAATGACCTTATCGCTCTTGATTAAATACAAGTTCCATACCCTAGTACCCTACGTGCTCTTGATTATCGGGAGTCTTCCCAACGTAGAGGGCTTGGTTCTCTTGATTAAATACAAGTTCCATACCCTCGTACATGACAAAATCCAATGGAAACATTGCAATCCTGAAATCTTGAAAAATAGATAAGTTTGCTGGATTTTGAGTGAGATCTAAAATTCTACTTTCTCCATATGAAATCCAATGAGGGCGAAACCACTCTCAAACATCTCGAGTCATTTCATGGTAATGTTAAAAATTTAAGTAAAAGTGTCATTCTCCTTTATTTTTCATGGATGAAAATGAAAAATAAAGGAGAATGTCACTTTTACTTTAAGAATTTAACATTACCATGAACTACATATCAACACTAGGGCCATAGGCTTGAACATTAGGCTACCCCACTCAAAAAAATGTTTTTTTCTTATAACTTGAGAAGCATCTAGAAGCATCCATAAGATATTTTAGTCGCCCAATAAAAAATTAGAAACGAAAATATTAAAAAAAAACAAGAAAAGTCAAGTTAGAAGAGGAAACTCGACCGTACGGCCTGGAAACGCGTTTCTAGACATACTGGCCACGTTTCTTCGAGAAACAGGCCAGTACGTAAATGAGTTTCCAGGCTGTACTGGCTACGTTTCCTCCTCGATAAATGGGCCAGTACAGCCGTTAACGAGTTTCCAGGCTGTACGGTATGAGTTTCCTCGTTTCCGTTTGGAAACAGACCCTTCTCCAACGTTTTGTGCAACTTAGCCTTAGAGTCATTTTAGCTATATTTTAGATCTGATCCTTATGTGTGTTTGATAGAGTTGCCATAGGAGTTTCTTTCACATTCCCTCTATGTAACTATACTGGATGTTTTTAGTTCCATTGACCTATACTATTGTAGTCATTTGTTGGTAAAATAAAATTATCTCATCTTTATCGCATCTCACTGGAGGTTCCTTTCTCTCATCTCTACACAATTACCTTATAGGACTTTGATCACCTAATTTTACTTGTTTACTTTCTCTTCTAATTTTGGAACTAAGTGGTCTTGGAGGGACCTTGGAATAGTTGACTGACCTAGGACTAATTTGTCGCTGTCAAACTGCTTATGTTCCAAGGTATCTTCTGTGTTTGTTCTGTTAAGTATTATGCTGGATTTGTTATCTTTTGTCATTACTTTTGGTTCAGTTGTTTAATTTACCTTTTTTAGACTAATTTGTCTATGCGTAGAACAGGGTAAAATAATATTATTTTGACCAGATTTTCACAAAGAATCCACTATTGAGGTGTCTTCTGTGTTTGTACTGTAGGTATGATGCTGGATTTGCTTCCTTTTGTCATCGCTTATTGTTCAGGTTTTGATGCTGGATTTGCTTGTATTTTGTCATCACTTTTGGTTCAGGTTTGATATGGTATTGAATGGTTCTAGAGTGTGCTAGTGTCCACATGTACAGCTATAGAAGATGTATTTGCTTCATGTTGTAAATGGCTTCTTATAGTTAGTAACTGCTAATCTATGAATTTTGCTAGAAACGAAACCCCTTTCTTAGAACTAAATGATTTTTTGAGTGGTTGGTAGTGGAAACCCTAAATTTGGAATCCATTTGAACTCCAGGTGTTCAATGAGGAGTTGTTCTTGGTACATGCTTATGATCCATTAGGCAGTATAAATTGTTTTGCGTTTATGCACTTGATGCAATCAACTTTTTTATGTTTTGTGTTCGTCATGAATATAATTAAATTTTTGGTGAGCATGATCAGTAGGGGTTTTGATAGTTTTCCGTGGAATGCAAACGTCTCCTTATATTTTTGGGCTAAAATTTCGTTTATTTTATATTCTGTTTTTCTATTTTCTGCATTATTCCCAAATCGTGGTGCCAGAGTTTTCATGTCGCAGTCACTTCTGAATGATGTGGTCTTGCATAATCGTTTGTGAGTTTGAGTCGAGTCTGACAAACTTCCTTGTACTAGTATGTTGATACATAGAGAGGAATCACTTATGCTATAAATCAATTCTTTCTTACGGATTCTTCTGTATTTTAAAGCTTATTTTAAAGAAAAATGGAAATTTTTGTTTTGTACCCAAAAAACATCTTTGGAAAATGGGTGAAAAAGATGGTTGCAGCATACAAAAATTGTTTCTTTTTTGACTGAAAGTTCGAAGAGAACTCGTTTATAATACGCTCTGATCACAGACACCAAATTGTGACCCTCGATTTTTCAAGCATGCAGCTTGACATGGAGACTAGCTTTATCTCGGCAAATTCTGAATTTTGTAAAATATGAAATATTTTCTCTAAACTTGCCTACACTGACAGGATTTGTGAGTAGGAACGGAGGCAGATTTAATGTACAACAGCATGCAGGAATATGCACGAAATGGTTGCAGTTTATTATGGGGCTCAGGAGAATGTTTAACTGTTAACATAGTTGCACTGTAGTTCAAGTTTTTCTGAATATAATAAGAGATATGCATGCACAAATATCATATACATAAATTATGTTTCGGAATATGAAGAGGCTTGCAGATGTGATATGCATAGATTATGATTTATTTTTTGGGAAGGGCCTGACTGATGTCTTCTGTTCTTTGCAAATTGCAGGTATAGTAGAACAGTTTTGCTTATAGGACCGGATCATCAAAGGCAACAAGAAAATAATGCAAAAAATCTGTCCCCTTCACTTTCAAATCGTTTTTGTAATGTTTTTGGCAAGCAAGCTGTACATGTATATATTTCAACCTATCTTAGTCTGTTGGGGAATTTAATTGAGGAAATAGAAGAGAATGTTAATTGTATTACGCGGAAGAAATATTTTTGTGATACTGGGGTGTATATCTTTCAAGGTTTTGTAAAAGATAGATAGGCTTTCATAGTTGGTTTCATCCTGGCAACAATCATTGCCAACTATTGATTACCTTGCAGTTTCTTGTGAAAATGTCCGGGTTCATTTTCCTGGAGAAGTATCTGTGTGGTGTTATCCATCGAATATTCCGTCTTTGAAACGTGAAGTCGATGTATTATTCAAAAAGGCAATTCCATTCTTTTTTGAAGATGATAAAAACATGTCATAATCTTATAGTTTCTCTTTTTCGGTCATTAAATTTTGTTCAAGGCTATCCTGTAATGTACCTCTTATATGGTAAGATGTAAGAGTTATGCTGTGAGTTTATAGTTGGTTGTTTTGATCTAGTTTTGGGTGGTTGACTGTTTTTTCTAAATATAATATTATGTTATGTGGGGATGGTGATGCTGAGATGCATGTTAGACGTATAGTAGACATGCGCCACAGCTAATTCTGACGTATCATTGTCAATTATTGAATGATAATGTTTATGCAAGGTGGGGCTGTACTAGTATATTATATTGCTAGTAGGTTTATTCTTCAGCATCCTTGTATTTGAATAATGGCCTACATCACGTTAGTTTGATCAGTGGCAATGGGGCACGTTTCTCCATAATCCATGAAGTACATTTATCAAGGCTATTTAATATTCAGCGTAAGTAAATAAAGACGTGTCTAGCTTTTAGACATGTACAGTGAGTTTTTTAGCGATTGAAATTCGTCGTTTATTTAGTTTTCTTGAGCGGTTATAGCTATCAATAAAAATGAACTCAGAATTTTCTTAAACTCTATATAAGATTTTTGTTCGTGGAATAAACTCTATATAAGATTTTTGTTGGTGGAATATAGATAAGCAATCTATTTCAGTTATTTCCTGTCTTTTCTTTTCTTCTTTTTATTATCATGATTAATTTTCTCAATGAGGTGGGCTGTTCGTCTTGTCAATTGGTATCAGAGTGAGTGATCTGGGTCATTCTATTTACCTGAATCTGATTTATTGGCCAGATGTCCATCCAGTCTTCTTGGCATACATTCTAGTTTCTTGGCTTAATGCTCACCTAGAACCATTTGTTCTGAAACACTTGGTCATGGAGTTCTCTTTTTACGCAAAGACTATTTGCTGCATTGCTTTTGTTTCTTGGAGGTTCTCTATCAAAATTGACGTTGTCCTTTTTCATCGTTACTTCTAAAGGCCTTCATCCTTTTTTAAACATTTAGACTCTAAATGATTGGCTTTCCCACAAAATTTGGAATGCTTGTTAGTCTTGTGACTCTTTGATTTCGGTCCTTTATCACCATTGGGAGTAGATGCTGGCTAAAGAGTGTTTCGGATCCTTGTTATGTTTATTATATTAAGAATGGTGTTTATTGGGATGCTTGATTTTATCATTTTTTTGTGCCATTATTTTATATTTTTGTTGTGCCATTATTTTATATTTTTGTTGCGCCATTAATGCCTTGTGAGATGTACCTGCAGCGCTGATCACTTCAATATGCAAAAGCTTGTCTCGCTCTCTAATTAGAGAGAGACTCAAGATTGGGATCTTCGTGTACAACCCATAGAGCGCCTCTAATGGCTTAGAAGGTAGATACAAAAGTAAATTATGTAGGACCAAGCTTGAAAAAAATATGTATGTATTGATCATTTTTCAGATCAACTTGACAATTTGTAAGTAAATGTGTGCTTTGAACTTGGATAAAAAATCTGTGTGCTTTGAACTTTGGATAAAAAATCTTTAATGCATGAGAAACCATTAGGATTTAAAGTTATGATCTGATTTTCAAGTTGATGAGATCTAATCATACCAAGTTCACCAAATATTTTTTTCAACTTTTTCCAGGTTACATTTGGGTCATCAATTCTTTGAACATGAAATCATAAATGGGTAGAAATAGACATTTCCATTAATCTACATGTTTTGCCATTCTTATTATTCCATTTAGCTTTCTTATCAACATTAGTGGGGTATTTTTATTTTGTCAAGGTAATGTGATATGTTTTTCTTACTTTGATATTTTCTTGAGAACTAGTTGATATTAAGCAAAAGTTCACTTGGAGTAGCCATAATAAAACATATTGAGAATATGACTTCAAAAACTAAAATTTCACTGTTTAAATGGAAAGCTTTTGAAAAATTTGTTTAAAAAAAGGCTGTGAAAATGGACTGCAAATTTGAAAATTATACCTTTTTAAGACAGACATTAACGATAACAAAGAGCTATATCGTAGTAATAGTTGGTCTATGCAAAGATGGATGTTGCCATGAAACAATTCTTTTACCTCACTAGCTTTGCTTATAAGCCATTTTTTTACAAATAAATTATTTTATGATATGATCCAATTTTATAAAATAAGTGAGAATCAAGTTTCAATGAAGCTATTTTATAAATGAGAGTTGCATATAAAAAATAGCTTAAAAAATATTAAAGTTACTTTATATTGATTCATTTTTATAAAAGTGAAATAAACTTTACAAAACTAACTTATATTACAGTTACTGTTTCAAAAGGTAATTTAAAAAAGAATAAACTAAATAAACGAATTTTCAATTAGGTGGACTAACACAAAATATATAACAATACTAAGGCAGGGGGAGGTAGTGGTTATTTTTCACCCAAAGTCCACGCATACGAAAGAAATAATGTTTATTCAAAAATCAAACAATTTGCATTTTTCTTCCAAAACTATGTAGGAATTTACAGGGTAAGTTCTTCAGCCAGAACTTTAAAATGACACCGCTCACAAACAAATCATAGATCAATACACCAGTATTTTGACGTGGTTAAAACCCTCAAAGAGAGAAACAATCCACAACCTGAGCCAACGCGGCCACTTCAGACAATTTATTAATAAAAGAATGAAAATTTACATAAGCTTCTCTCGTGAACAGTTAACCTACAAATGACCCTCCATGCGCTTTAAATAGAATTCATGGACCAATCGGGTGTCAAGCCACGGATCAAGTGTCTGTAATACCGAGGAGAGAATGAACCGTCGGATCACTACATATCGTGACCTCGGATTGTAAGTTACAAAATGTACAACGGTAAAGAAACACACTTTACCTAACTCTATACCTAACTCTAGACCAAGTTGAAATTAACTATTTCCTATGTGTCGGAATATCCTAACATCCCCCTTAAGAACAACTTGGGATAGGATGAAAAAATTACAAATATGACACAATAGGAGAAGGAAGGAGGCACTAGAGCCTATCCCCCCTTAGTGACAACTTCCTGAACTCCAAGCATATATCGAAGTTTAGTGAACTTCGCCTCTGTGAGAGCCTTTGGGAAGATGTCTGCAACCTGATCATCTGTTGAACAATATTGCACTTCAAGAACATGGTCATGAATGAGCTTTCTGATGAAGTGCATGTGAAGTTCAATGTGTTTGCTACACTGATGCTGAACTGGATCTTTGCAAAGCTGAATGGCACTTTGATTATCACACCAAAGTGTAGTCGGATGCTGCTGCTCAAAGCCAAATTCTGATAGGATCTGACGAAGCCACAAAGCTTCCTTACTAGCTTCCACGGCACCACGATACTCTGCTTCTGCTGACGAAAGAGAAATGGCAGCCTGTTTCTTACAAGCCCATGTAATAGGTCCTAAACAAAGAGTGAACACATAACCAGCAGTAGACTTCTGATCATCAGGGTCACCAGCCTAATCGGAATCAGTGAAAGCAACCAATAGAGGAGATGCTTCAGCACTATAATGAATTCCAAACTGCTGTACCTTGAACATAACGAGTATTCTTTTAGCTGCTTTCCAATGACTTTCACGGGGGTTTTGCATAAAACGAGCAACAAGGCCAACAGCAAAGGAAAGGTCAGGACGAGTATGGGTTAAATACAAGAGTTTTCCTACAAGTTGACGGAATAAGGTAGCATCAACTTCAGGAGAAGTACAAGAGACTGAAAGTTTGACTCCAGACTGAAAGGGAGAAGGAGCTGGCTGACAATCTTCCATGTGAAAATGACGAAGAAGATCACAGGCATACTTAGATTGGGAGAGGAAAATACCTTCCTTGGATTGCAAGACTTGAAGACCGAGAAAATAATGTAAGTGTCCTAAGTCTGTCATTTCAAACTTCTTTTTAAGGCTGGACTTCACATGGTTAATAAGGTTGGGATCACTACCAGTGATGATAAGATCATCAACATAAAGAACAAGAATGAGAAGAGACTTGCCCACTTTTTTGGTGTAGACAGTATTGTCAGAATGACACCTAGAAAAGCCAGATTCTAAGAGAAAGCTATCCATTTTGGCATACCAAGCCGGAGGAGCTTGCTTGAGACCATAAAGGGATTTCTTAGGTCGACATACAAGGCTGGAGTTTGTTTGTATAAACCCAATAGGTTGTTCTATGTAGATTTCTTCATGCAAGTCCCCATGCAAGAAGGTGGATTTAACATCCATCTGATGGACTTCCCATTTGAAAGAGGCAGCAATGGAAAGAACAAGGCGGACATAGTTCATTTTGGCAATAGGGGAGAAGGTTTCAGTATAGTCAATGCCTTGAACTTGTGAAAAGCCCTTAGCAACAAGACGAGCTTTATGTTTATCAACTTTCCCATCTGGTCCATTCTTGGTTCTGTAAACCCATTTGAATCTAACAAGTTTTCATCCCTTTGGTAGAGGAACAAGTTCCCATGTATCATTTTCCAATAATGATCGATATTCTTCATTCATAGCTGCGTCCCAATGTGGATGGCCTGAAGCTTCTGCAAAGGTGTCAGGATCATAATTTGCTGAGACTTGAGCCAGTGAAGAAGAGGCTCTTTCGAACTGAGAACGTGTACAACGCTGATATGTAGGATCACCGACAAGATTACCTGCTGCATTCCGAGTAGCTTGGACCCATTTTGGAAGTGAAGGAGCTGAAGGAGGATCCTGAGAAGGTGGGGGAGGATTTTCATCCTCACTTTCATCATCTGAAGAAGAAATATGTTCAAAATTAGAAGAGATAGAGAGAGGTGGCACATGCGCCGAACTAGGCTCGTAGGCCGATTTATTTTCATCAAACTTTACATCTCTTCTAATGATAACATTTTTGGACTTAAA